>BMAW01117337.1:0-112327 GCA_019974015.1 Nephila pilipes | reverse complement strand
ATATATATATATATATACACAGAAAGAGAGAGAGAACAGATTTTCCAAAATTTGTATCATGACTCTGTTAAGAATCACTTAACTAAATTGGAAATAACAGAAATTTTAACACCTCAAAAATTTTCTGGGTATAAAATGTCTGAAAGTAAAAATCCTTCTACTCTATAAAAAAAATTTTGTGTCCTGTAGCATCAAATATTTCTCCAAGACTTAATTTTTCATACTAAAGTAAATAAGTAATTTTAACTCATTAGTATGAAAGTTTGGTTTCATGTTTAATGAATAGTTAAATTGTATTCATAGGTGCACCAAGAACTGTTTTCCAACATTTTTTTATGAATTATTAGTAAATATTTTAATGTATATTTGTAATCCATATACTCCAAAGTTAAGTATTATGAAAATATTTGTTCAAGCAAAAGTAGCAGAAGACTTTCAAGATCTTTGAGGCTTAATCATTCAGAGTTCTCTGACAGAACTTTAAACTTCACAACTTCAAACTTCTTGGATGAAAAACAATTACACATATACCAAAACAGAATGAATAAATACTAAAACAAAACATAAAATAGGTGAGGGAGAGGAGGGAGAATGAAAAAATTCTGCTGTAAAACAGGGTGGGGAAAAAATGACACACCAAGAAGGAGTTGTCCGATGGACACAAAAATTGGCGGATATGAAAATTATGTACAGAATAGAAATTGATTAAAATTTCAGAAAAAAAAAAAAAATGAATGATTTATTTCAGAGTTACATAGTTACAAAGTAACAAGCTCAATAAGGTGTTGACCCACCTCTAGCCTGGATGCATGCTACCACACGACATTGCACAGAGTCATATAGCCCCTCTGCAGTATTTCTTGCCAAATTTGCTCCAATTGTCGGGCTAGGTCATCAACATTCCCTGGTAGATGCAGTCGCCTTCGCAACATATCACAGACATGCTCGATTGGAGAGAGATCTGGCTGACCAAGGAAGTGTTTGACAAGCTGTAAGATACTTCATTGCAACACGTGCAATGTGTGGTCTGGCACTATCTTGCAGAAAAAATAAGGCCAGGGTACTGCAAAAGGAACAGTAGCTTAACAGGTCTCAGAATGTTGTTGACATACTGCTATGATGTAAGTGTGCCTATAATGATGACCAAAGGGTTACGGCTATCAAGGGTATAAGGCTACAAGGGCACCCCAGACTATAACTCCTGGTAGAGGGCACATGTGACGTGCAATAGTGAAAGCAGGATTGGCGCACTGCCCTGGGTGTCTCCAGACACGTCTTCGATGATCGCCAGGATACAGGTGGATGTGGAATTAATCGCTAAACACTATACAACCCCAGTCAGCATCATTCCAACCTGATCGAGTGAAACACAACTGTAATCTGGCTCGACAATGTGTAGGTGTGAGTGGCAGCTGGAGTAGGGGTTGGTATGAGGGTAGATTTCTCTCTATCGGCCATCTGTGAACGGTCATGGTGGACACTCATGTGTGGGTTGCATGTCTGATGATTGATAACGATGAATTAGGCGCTGTGACAGCTGATCTGACAATCACTCTATCCTCCCGATCTGCTGCGGCCCTAAGTCGACCGCTACCATTATGACACTGAAATTTGCCATTGTCCACCCATTCTTCACAGCATCGCTTTGACTCATTGTCCACCCATTCGAATCGCTTTGACTCATATAACGAGCTATTCTTTGATTTGCCCAACCTGTCTCTTTCAATCCAATGATACAACCTCTTTCAAACTCAGACAGTTGTTCGTAATGAGCTTGGGTCCTGCGGTGAGGCATTTTTTCAGTCCTTGAAAGTTATCCTAAACCACAATGCAACAGAAAATTTGACCATCAGATTGACAATCACTTATTATGTACACCTGCTGTGTCCCAATATTCATTCATTGGACACCAAATTTTAATCATTTGCATGTTCGGTCCAAATGTCTTTGTGTTCGAAATTTCATTATAATAAGGCAACTCCTTCTTCGTGCGTTTTTTAATTTTTTTTGTTATAATGTGTATTTACATAAATATTAATAAGATTCTTATACCAATGTTTCTAAATATTGAAATCAGGGCTTGGAGACAAAACGTATAATAATAAACAGCAAAACGTTTTGAACAAATTCAAGCTTATTGCTTGCACTAATTAAGACCAATGATAAAAATATATGAGCAATATTTTGTTTATTAAATAAATAATTATATTAATTAAATATTAAAATTATAATATTTCATATTTTCTCGTTCTTTTTCAGGCAAATAATTAAAAAAAAAAAAATCCCAACAAGCAAAATTTAACTTCAATAATCTCAGTGATATTTTTAAGATTTACACAAATGAATGAGAGTGACAGGGTTTACAGTGCCAGACATTTGTCTGCAACATTTAAACTGTAATCTAGATAGGGGGGGGGGAAAAGAACAAGTTAAAACCTGGTTGACAAGGAGGAGTAAAATAGAGAGGGGTAATTAATGGTATCCTGGAAGTGTGTCATCAATGTTTATCAAAGATAGTAAACTATAACTAGGGTACTTCAAGGTCATGATTCCTATACTTACTTAAAGCAGGTTATCCTCTTAGAGTTACACAAATGACAAGATACAGTCTGACACTGCTAATTATAGGCAGTTGGGGTCCATGTGTTATCATATCACAAGTTGAGTAAAAATGAAGATCCTAATTTTTAATATATTTTAAGTCTTTTTATTTATCGGTCTGACTGAATCGAATGCAGATTTCTGATGCATATAAGTTGCATTTAGTAAACAGTATCACATTATTCCCTTTTCTTGTAAGTTTCATAATTAACAGGTATGTCAATGTAAAAGGTACTTTTGAAATGGGTACAGTATTGACTGCTTCCTGTATTTTTCTTGTTAATAAGCTGGTAATGAAAGGTGAGATTAATGATTAAGTAATACTTTAAAGTTAAATTTTAGAGAATGGTGTTGGTTTCACTTTGCTTTAAGACAAGTTGTGGCTTATTTTATCACTTTTGGCTAGCAAAAGCACATCACAATTGCAGTTATTAACAAAAAGGTTAATAACTGCAAGTTACAATAACATAAATTAAATGATAATAAACATTCCTATATTGATATAGATTTTCTGTATTACAATTATTCTTTTTTGACATTATTAATTATTATGAAAATAATTTTTCCAGAAAAAGTTTTTTAACTCTTAAAATTTAACCAAGAAAAATAGTTGAATGTAAAGCTAATCTCACCTATAACAAATAATCTGTCCCATTTTTATGTGCACATGCATCATTTGATTACTTTCTTTCTCAAATTTCTATTATTCTGAGTATAATATTGTTTTTGCAAATTGTAACTCAATAGCACATTTATCCCACAATGAATAAATCAGGGGGAAAAACTGATATTAATGTCAATTCATAACAGGAAGTTCAGATGTCATCTAAAACAAGATCAATCTGAATCTCATAAAAAGGGAGTGACAGTACACAGACTCGAGAGTTAATGGGGTTCGACTGTACTTTTCAAAAAAATAAGAAATTTCAATTTTTCTAAATATCTATTTGTTAAATTCTTGAATATTGTTTGTATATGACCATTGGTTTTTTTAGGCTGATACACATGTATATTTTATATAAGAAACTAGATTAAATACAGTATACAATTCTACAAGAATACTACAGGATTAACTAATAAAATAACATTTTTACTAATAAAATAAATTTCATAAAAAAATTCAAACTAAAATAATTAAAAAGAGATTTTAAAAAGCAATTATTTTTCATCATCTCTCTTCAAAATTAATTTTTTATGATGTACATAAGAGAGCATCAACCATTTTTTGAAATATTAAAAACTATATTTCATAATGGAATTAAAAGACATAAAAAAGAAATACCATAGAAAATCATTGTTTTTATCTTCACTTAATCCTAGACCATTGAATACAGGAGGATGTGGTCTTTTCTTTAATTTACGCATAGTTTCCGAAAATGTTTCTGCTCGATTATTTTCTGCCATGATACTGGAAATAGAATAATAAGAAAATTGAAGAAATTAAAAAATATATTAAACCAATTAAAGCATAAAGGTCTATCAATAATATTGCACATTAAAAATCTAAACAATGCATATAAATTTCTTTAGCCAGGAAAAAAAAAGATTCTTAAATTTTCTTTTAAAAACATAGGTCAATATTTCATGCAAATTTGCATCACCAAAATAGTACCTTGTTTGTACTTCTGATTATGCATTCTATAATTTTTTTGATTTACCCTATCGTTTTTTCAATATTTATAATTTTTAACATTAGAATCACAGTCAAAAATTCTCAATCTTTCCAACTCCTATTTATTCCTGATATCTCATTAAAAAAAAATACTACATTACATTTTTATAGTTTCAAGTATATTTAATGATAATAGTATTTTATCAATAATTAGCATTATACTTTAGTTCAGAGATGGGCAAAAAATTGCTTGTTAATTTTTTTTTTTTTTGTGACCTGCCAAGACGTTCCGAAAAATCCACCTTGAACTGATATTTCCTTCCTGGGAATAAAATCTTTCAAAGCTAAACTATGTCTATTAGAAAATCAAATATTCGAATGCAATTATGATCATTATTTTTACTACAAAAACAGAAAGTGCATGAAAGCGTTTCTGCTAAGATTAGAAAGCATTTGTCACAAGAAGATTTGAAGAATTCATGAAAATTGAGCCTATATTCAATTCGCTTATAATGAAACAACACCTCAGGAGCTGCAACTTGAAATTGACATGCACTTAGATCACACAATGAAAGAAATATTTAATGCTGAGACATTAGTTGACTTTTACAAATTTTTTCTGCTGGGAAAATATTTTCTATAATTGGGTCTACATATACTTGTGAGCAAAATTTTTTCTTGCTTGAAGATCAACAAGAGTAAATATAGATAAGTCTTTGACAGACATGAACTTGTAGACTGTGATAAGAATATGAATATGCAATCTATCTTGATTTAAAAAAAATTGTAGAAAAGTGTGATAGGGTACATTTGTCTCCTTAAATTGAGTCTAAAATTAAATGTGCTTGCAGCTATAGATGATACAAAATAAGCAAAACAAAAATTAATTAATTAAAACTTACTTTTTTAATTTTTAAGGTAAAATTTATAACTTTTCTGAAATGCAAAATCAACTAATGAATACAATAATTTTGAAAGATGCGACCCGCCCCTAGCAAATGCTTCCACCTAGTAGCTCTGAACCCAAACAACTACTGGTTAAAGTCGGGAATAGGATGTCCCCTAGGTGATTGGCGATGATAATGAGTTAAATGTAATGATTTGTTATGGTAACCCTAAGAATACTCAATGCTTAAGTCACGCACATTTGGCGACCTATCTAGGAAGTGGCCAAGTTTCATCACCAATCACCAAGGGGACACCCTATTCCAAACTTTAACCCATTTGCCCATCATTATCTTATATCAATAAAGTATAAAATTTTCAAATGCATATACTAATTTTCCCTTCAGAAATAAATTACTTTCAATCATCTTACAAACTTTGTATACTATAATACGATAAATAATATAAATATTACATTACCTTTGATGAAAATAAAGTTACTACACTTAACCAGCAATATTTTATAAAGGAATGAATAATTTGTTAAAGGTTACTAAATACAAATAGATGAATTTTTTAAAGGTATACTGAACATGAATTACTTTTACTGAATAAATGTTAATTCAATGTTATTGTATCAATATGTCAAGCTTATCAAACTTATTTTTTAGCACGATTAATAAAAGCAAAATAATTTTAGGAAAATATTATGTATAATTAACAAATCAACTGCGATAAACAGTATTTTTTATTGACAATTTCATTTGCAGCAATACATTAAATCATCTTAAATACAAAATCTCTATAAGAGGGCTTCTTACAAATAATGAATTTTCGCTGAATGTGAAAAGAAGTAATACACAATAATCCCTCAAATTAAAAAAATCAATGAAAAAGCTATGATAAACACTTACGGCTTAGTTTACAGAAGCCATACGGTAATAACTTTTCAGGAATATAAAATACGGTTGAATTTAGAACTATTTAGTTGAAGATCACATCCTCATTGAGATATACATAAATTTAAATATTAATATTAGAAAATAGAATATTTTAGAATTCTCATAATTTTGAATTTAACGAATGGAGCTGTTCATAGTGATCTTGCAAAAGTGCTCATTATTACAAAAATAAAATCTTTCATATAAAAATTAAAAATGAAGTTTTAAGAGTCAGAAATATTTCTTTCAATATAAACAGTAAAAATATTTATCAAAAATAATTTATATTCACAGTAGACTAGATCCAGACACAACATAAACACACATCCACTCAAAAAGATTCATAAACAACAGCACGAAAGGCGAAATACTTCATTGGAGTTGAGTAGAGTGTCATGAAACATTTGAACTTTCAGCTACATAAAAGCCAATTTGTAAAAAAAAAAAAAAAATTGAATATGAAAAGTATATAATTCAATGATAAACAAAAAAATTTAAAGATTCTATTAGTACAAAAATTTGCTTTCTAATATTTTTATTAAATTTTATATTCTCCGTTAAATAATCTACCAATGAAAAATGGCCACGGTTATTTATGTTTTGGTTTTGATTTCTAAAATTTAACTGTTACCGCATATACCGCTAAACTGGTGAATTTTCCTGACACCGCTTGGGTTTGATTGCCGATAATAAGGCGTTCATTGACTTACTATCTTCACTTTTTACGTGTCAGTTCCACATTCTGCAATTCAGTTGACAGCGTCTGTTGGTTTACGTGTATTCAAATTTTAAGTGGTAAAGATCTCAGTTTCTTGCATATTCTATTCCATCTTTTAGTATCTAATCGAGTAAAATTCTAATAATGTATTGTTTTTAATTTTAAATTATCACGATTAACTGGTTTTAAAGTTATTTTTCGTATATTTGTTGATTAAGTGAAAATTGTTGTTTAGAAAAACTGGGATTATAGCTTAATTTTTAATATATAATGAAGGTTTGAAATAGTATATCTATTCTCACTTAATTATGATTATTACATATTTCCCCCTCCAAGTATTCAAAGAAGTTGTAAAATGTGCTACATTTATCCTGTTTTCTTTTCTTCTTTTTTTTTTTTTTTAAAAACCCTTAATTTAAAGGCTTTTGATGTTAAATTTTGTGTTAAAATTCAAGTTGAAATTTTATGAATGTGCTCATAAAATTGTTTTATTTTATTTTGGGACATTACAGTTTAGAGTGAGAAAAACTTACTTAAATCATAAAAATGTGCAAAGTCTATATGTTCAATGTTTCTTATATATGTAATTCTATATTTTGTTAGGAAAATGCACTATTTTTGTGCAATCCTTCTGTGGGGATTAGTTATCCCACATTGTTTGGCTGATTCCAAGAAAGAATCAATTGGAACTGTTATTGGTATTGATTTGGGAACTACATATTCTTGGTAAGCTGATATCTTTATAATACACATAGAATTATGTAATTATTAATTTAAATAACTTCAGAAATTTTATTTCTCTGCCAATATGTATCAGTGAATTAATGTATTGTTCATTAAAATAGCCTATAAATTTTTAAAAATATTAGATTTTTGGTCAAAATTACTAAGCTGTCTTGCATTTTGAGTGAAATATATTATACCATAAAATTGTTTTGTACTAAGTGGATGTTTTGCTTAATAATTGTCTAGATTTAATAAATATTTATCAAAGTTATGAGTTTGTAAAACTAATGAATAAATGTTAATTATGAAACATCATTGTAAATGTATTGAGAAAGTAAAATTATTTAATATGCATTAAGTTCATATTCAGTAACTGAATTGTTGGTATGTTGCATTAATTTATAGTTTGTAATATGAATGCCTTAATTTAGTATAATTGTGAATAAATTTATGTTAAAATTAATGACTATCTGAATAATTATATAGCATCTTAGATTTTTTTTTTTAAAATTAAATTAAGGTGAGAATTTTAAAATATCATATCTTGATTAATATGAAAATTGATTTACAAAAGTTATGTCTTCGTAAATATGAACATGCACAAGTATAGATTATAATTGTAGTTCTTGAGTTGTAATAGTAATTTTTAACTAACATGTTTTTTAAGCATAGTCCCATACAAGTATTTTTTTCTAATTAAATGATTCATTGATTTGTTCCAACATTTTACTGCATTCTAAACTTTGTCTGTAATAGGAAAATGCTTATAGTTAAAAAAAAGTGCTGAAAAGTTTCTGGAACTTCTTTTGGATGATACATGTAGGTCATTATCCTGGAAAGTTTTTTTTATATATTTTTTCCTTATTTCTGCATCTCTGGCTGGTACTGAAACCTATTTTTAGCTGTGATTATTTATTTCCCCTAAAGGATAGAATTTAATTTATGGGGAAAAAATGGTTTGTTTTTGTACTAACAATATGTTGAATACTTTTTCTTTTCATCAAATCTAATTAAATAAAAAAGTAAATTTATTTTAAAATTTTCATTCTAAATATTTCTAATTTCTAGCTTATTAGATTATGGTAAATCTATATGTAATTTTCCTTGAAAGAATATATCATCAAATTATATTCTACATCCATATATACTGATTTATTTTTTTAATCCATAATTTAATTTCTCTTGTCTTTTAAACAATTAGTCCATTACAAGATTTTGAAATTCATCTTTTAAAAAGAAAATGCAAAATTGTTTCATGCACGAGTTTTAATTGGGATATAATTGTGCAGTGAAAATTTTCAATTACATCAAATATGTGGTAGTCCTCCTTGAATTGCTTGCCACCTTCTGCCATTGAGGCGAACATTGGAACAACTAATTTTTACATAACAAATTGCATGTATTCTGTGTGTGCACCTGGGGTATTAGTTTTTATACTTGTGCAATTATTATAAGAACACTGTAGAAGAGGAAAAGGAGTTTTTACCTTTCTGTCCCGTGATCGGCCTGCTGTCCTACTCCTCTCCTGTTCTTCATGGATTCCTTTCTCTCCATTGACAGCCCAAACCAGATGAGCTTATATTGGATGGGTAGAGGACATCTTGCACCCGTAGATTTGTCTTTTTTTTTTTTTTTTTTTTTGGATACTCTTATCTAGCTTGCATTCATCTGATACAAAACTGTATCCTTTTGGGTTAAGTATAAGCTAATAACCCCTTCAAATATTTTATTTTCTCCTTATATAAGCACCAAAATAAAAGTATAATTATGTGAATATATATGTTTTAAGTAGCAAGTTCATTGTTCATATAGGGAACTAGGAAATTTTTCATTATAAGAGTATTATAATGAATTTTTTAAATGCAGATTATTGAATTTTTTTAAAATTAACAACTATGCATAGGAGTATTTTTTAAATTTATATTTCTATATGATTCTAATTATTGTAATTGAAATTAAAATTTTTTTTTGTTTATTTATGTTATATTTTACAAAATTTTTCTAAAAGAAATATTTTACTGATTTATATTTTATTTCCAACTTTGGTTACAATATATCTTTTCATAATATTTGTTTAAGTGGAATAAAAATTTCCACTACTGCAGATCATTTATTAAAAAATGTAAAGTTTTTTCAATCGGTATTGTCATTCGAGTGTGAAGGCATCGACTCAAGGTAATGCAAAATGTTATTTACTTTTTGCCAGGTCAGTAAAATTGGTTTTAAAAATTTGAATGTGCCATTAATGCTCAAGCATTAACTTAAGAAGTTATCAAAAAAATTTTACTAAAAGTGTACAGTTATTTGATTGGAGGAGTAATTACTCTAAGATAGCTGTAATTATGAAGCTGTAAAATCGAATATAAATGAACTTTTTCATATCTAAGAAAATATGTAATTTTAAAAACTTTCAAAGAGATCTAAAAATTAAATTTGTGAAAATCATTTTTAATTGGCCTGTTTATATTTTTAGTGTTGGGATATTTAAAAATGGCAGAGTTGAAATCATAGCAAATGACCAAGGTAATCGAATCACTCCTTCCTATGTTGCATTCACTGCTGAAGGAGAGAGATTGATTGGTGATGCAGCAAAGAATCAATTGACGACAAATCCCGAGAACACAATTTTTGATGCCAAGCGTCTAATAGGAAGAGACTGGAGTGAAAAAACTGTTCAACGAGATGTCAAATTTTTCCCTTTTAAGGTAAAATTCATGGGAACATTTTAATCCTATTTTAAAAATAGTTTTTGTTGTAAATATTTTTTTCATAAAGCCAATCAAGCTCAAAGTACTTTGCAGGGATGTTGAATTGTGTTTCATTCAGAAATCTGAAGAAAGCAAAATTTCAGTATTGTTCATGAAATTCTTTTTAAATTTTATTTTACTGCACATTTTCAGAATTCATTTCATAGAATTAAATCTTTTTAAAATTATACAGACTTCAAAGTTTTAAATATCCATGTTTTTTCATTATGTAAATAACTTATAAATTTTTGGAGATGACTTAATAACTTTAATGTTACAAAAAATTACTGATGTAACTTTCCATCTTTAGAATTCTAAGTTTCCTCAATTGCTTTCAATTATATTAATTAAAATAGGTTATGCAGATTTTCTTAAAATTATATAGTGTTTAGGGTTTTTTATATGAAAGTGTTCAATTTCTTAAACAATCTGTTTATCAGAATAATTTATAAATGAGTATTGCTTCCAAGAATTATCAAATATTTTGTTTTTCTACTATTGCACAACCTTGAGAATTTGTATAAGCAATTTTATTTTATTTAATTTAATGATGGCATGAATGGTAGTAATGTTTGATATGTTTGGTAGGGCTGCATTAGCCTAGTGGTACTGGTTGCTGACTCATAGTGTTGTTTTTGTCAAGTCATTGATTCAAGCCATGTAGCTGGAGCTAATGCATGTTAAATCTGTCGTGACTCAAAATCCTTGGTGTGGAAGCTAGGAGAGGGAGATGTTAACTCTGGTGTTACCTTATGAGTTTGGTTGCCAATAGCCCTCATGTTGCTTCTGGTATGATGTGAATAAACAATCAAATTAAAATTGATATCAAGCATATGATAAAATAGCATTATATATCATATGAGTGCTTTTAAATTAATAAAAATACTCTGAATAGCTAGAATTTGCATAGATATTACTAATCAAACTAAAAATAAATTTTTAAAGTTGTTTTTAAAGTATGATTATTGTGTTATGTTGAAACTTATGCACTTTGTTTCGAACAAAATATGTGTGTAGCAAGTTACATTGTAATTGAAGTCTTAAGTATATTTAGGCAATTATATTTTATGATTTCCTTAAATATTAAATTGTTTTTTAAGACGTTTTAAAATTTTCCAAATTTATCTCGTATTTTGTTTCTCTCAGACCTTGAAATTAATTAATTCTTTTATATTAGGTTATTGAAAAAAACAGTAAACCACATATTCAAGTAGACACATCTCAAGGGAAAAAAATGTTTGCTCCTGAAGAGATATCTGCTATGGTCCTCACCAAAATGAAGGAGACAGCCGAGGCTTATTTAGGAAAGAAAGTGAACAATGCTGTTGTGACAGTCCCTGCTTATTTCAATGATGCTCAACGTCAGGCAACCAAGGATGCTGGTTCTATTGCTGGATTGAATGTACTTCGAATTATCAATGAACCTACAGCTGCAGCTATTGCTTATGGTCTGGATAAGAAAGAAGGCGAAAAGAATGTCCTTGTTTTTGATCTTGGAGGTGGAACTTTTGATGTTTCACTTCTGACTATTGATAATGGAGTATTTGAAGTAGTGGCCACAAATGGAGACACTCATCTTGGTATTGTATTTTGTTTGTTTCTTTCAAGTTTCTTTTTTTAAATTAAATTTTTTACAGAAGTTCTTTAGTTTTTAACCATAATTGTTCTGAACAGGTATGTGTAGTATAAAATCACTTGGAATTTGTGATATATATTGTAATTTTTTGGAGATTTAGTAATATTTTTTATTTATTTGAGCATTTTTGTAAAATGTAACTTTATCGTACTTCCACAAAAAATTTTATCGAAAGAAACAATAAATTACAAATTTTATTAATTTTATCTGTAGTCAGGTGTATATTTTACATATTATTTCAATCTGCTAGTTAGTATTTTTCTCCATTTGTTTTGAATTTTTATAATTAAATTTGGTTGTTTTGTAGACTTTTAGAGGCTAGAAATGGGTTTAAAAAGTATTTTAATAGTATTAATATTATTGTAATTAAGTTTTTAAATTGTCTTGCAATAAATTTTTCATTTCAGGTGGGGAAGATTTTGATCAACGTGTCATGGAATATTTCATGAAGTTGTATAAAAAGAAATCTGGTAAAGACATTCGTAAGGACAACAGGGCTGTTCAGAAATTGAGGAGAGAAGTAGAAAAAGCAAAGCGTACCCTGTCCTCAGCCCACCAAGCAAGAGTAGAAATTGAATCCTTTTTCGAAGGGGAAGATTTTAGTGAAACTCTAACTCGAGCCAAGTTTGAGGAATTGAATATGGTAAGAAAATTAATTTGCCATTGTTTTTAACTCTGTATATTGATATTTGTTTCATTGATATTTGAATCAAAACTGGCATGAGGATATTTTACTAAAAAGTATGGAAGTATTTTTATATGATTATTGATGACTTTTAGCTGATGAAAAAAAAAATTTTTAATTCATGTACGACTTATTTAAAAACAGGAGAAAAATATTAAAGTCTAAATAATAAATCTTAGTTTCAGCTCTCTATATAATGTTGTATTTCTGAAAATAAAACAAATTCAATAACAGATGATGAAAAAAAAAAGATGTTTTGTGATAAATAACTTTTTGCAGCTCCCAAGGTTTTTTTTTAGGAAACATTTAAATGAGGATTTTGTTGCATATTTATTGTGTACTTAGACATTTAAATATTCTGGTAATTTTTTTATGAAATATTACTGAACACTCGTGTATATAAATTTGTTTATAAGAAATTGTATCATATTGCTAATTTCAACACCATTGAATTTCAATTAGCTTATATTTGTCTGGTATAATAACATGGTTGTCCATTATTTAAGGTAATGAGCTGCATAGCAAATGATGTTCAAATTAAAGGTTCAAGTCTTGATTCCATCAAAGATCCATTGTTTGGATTAAAGGGAACTGTTGGGATGGATAATATTGAAGTTAGGAATGTGGCATATCATGAGATGTTTTTAAATATGAAGCTACCATCATGCCATTTAATTTCAGATGCTCCTCACTTTGTAATAGATTCACTTGTTTCCTAAACCTGTTTAACTTGATTAAAATTAAACTGTTAAACAGGTTTTGAAAACTAGTGAATTTAACTGTTGATTTTAAACTTATTTAAAGTTAAAAGCATGTTTCTTAAATGTCAAAGTTAAAGAAAATTTCATAAGTAGATGAAAACTTTACTTGTGCATTTAACAAATTGGCACTAAGTTTCAATTCATTAATAAAATTTCAAATATAAGCAAGTGCTGATTATTGGCCCCATGGCCGATTCGTCTATGAATGCCCATCCCAACCCATAATTTCAACAAGATAATTTTCATTTTTATACCATTGCCATCTCGAGAGATTGCTTGACAGTCATAAACATTATGCTGTGTCCAGCGGCATTGTCATACCTGTCTCCCTTAGAAAATTTTATGGGATACATTATTAAGACTCCAACATTACTTCAAAATTTGCAAGATCTAAATTTCAAAGTTCAAACTGCATGGGATGAGTCGAATCAAAATCAATAAGAATGTAAAAGGAATCAATGCCACAGTGTGTGGCAGAATACATTAGAAATAATGGTGGCCTTACATCCTATTGAGTTGTAATGGTTTTGCATTTTGACCAATAAATGTAGACATACCCACACTTTGTTTTTAGCCATTTCTTTTTGTCGGGGAGTGTTAACCTACTTTTAAATATTTCAATCTGGCTATTTCTACTTAGTGCAAATTTTTTTTATGCAAGTTTATTATGTTCTATTATAGAGAAATTTATATTTTAAAGAAAAAATCTCTTAAGAAGAGAAAAATTAAAGCATTATCTATTAGTTTGAAAATTCTTTAACTTTTTGAATCAATATTAATTAAATATTTGAATTAGTTATTCATTTACAACTAACCATGAATTAAAATTATTAATACATGTCACATTTTTTTATTTCTGAGCCTAGTTTTTGTTATTAAACTAATTTATGGTAAATAATCATTCAATATACTATAAAGCTGACTAATAATCTGTATGTATCTGAAGCTAGCAAACATTTTGTCAAAATTTGCAAATTTTAAAGGAATTGGTTTTAATATTTATAATCAACGAAAATATTTTTTTTCTACATGAGACAAATACAAATGCAGTAAGATATTTTTTCTCTTTTTCTTACATTGTGACCAAAATATTTAATCTGAACGGACTATAAAAAAGAATGTGAAAATTAAGATTTTATTAACTTTTGCTGTTTAAACAGAATGAAAAATCTACATGCAGTTTCTTTCCCTTTCCTTAGATCCTTATGAGTGGGCTTGCCTTGTTTTAATGGTTAAGCCTCCACTGCTTCTAACAATATCAAGACCCATGTAGTAACAGGGAATGACAGAATAGTCCCTCTGTAGCTCATGCATGTTGTAAGAAGCGACTAAAATGGGTACCCAGTGTCTGGGGGTATAGCCGGGCACCCTGCCCCAGGGGATTATATCAGGGGGACCTCAGGGACTTGTCTTCTGTAGGCAAATACGGGCATCATGACCCCAAGGTATCCTAATGATCTTTTTATTTCCCATGTGGTTTACTGTCTTTGGTAAACGTGGGTGATGCACTCCCGGGATACCCTAGCGATCCTTCTCTATTTTCGACCCTCCTTCTTGTCAACCAATTTGTCTTTTCCTCAATTTCTTCTCATCTAGACCACAGTTAATTCATGTTTGGTGCAGCATAGCCATATTTGGCTCATGCTCCAATAGACTTTACTTTCTCACATGACCTTTTTGTCTATCAATCTTTTTTCAGCGTTTAATGTTTAGATCACAAATTAACCTTGTATGGTGCAGTATGGCCACATCTGGCTCTTGCGCCAATAAAACTTCACTATCATCATCATCTAACAATATCAAAGATTGTAGAAACAAGCACTATACACTATAAAAATTTTGGATTGATGTAATGTGTACTTGAATTGCCTCAATTCACGTATTGTGATTTCTCCCTTTATCTTTGAAACAGTTTTCTGGTAAAAGATTGGTCATGAGCTGAGCCTGCATTTTGAGAGCAGTCATGGTCATCCTCTGTGCTTGGCTGCCTTCATGCATGCACGCCCTGTAAGACTGCCTCTGAGGATATTAAATTTGGGTATCATTCTTGTTACTTGACCATATTTGAAAATTGAGGCTTATCATCAGGGTTGTATGCCTGAAGAACATTATTTCAAACCAAACAAAATCAAATTGTTTGATCCAAAGTGTTTATTATAAACTTTAAGATAAAATGTTGTTCCATTTTAAGCAGTTGCCTATTAAATCAATTTTCTAATGTAAAAGCTTATTTGGAATATAAATTATTTCTACAGGATCTATTCCGTTCAACCATGAAGCCAGTGCAGAAAGTCTTGGAAGATGCTGACTTACAAAAGAAAGATATTGATGAAATTGTGCTTGTTGGTGGCTCAACTCGTATTCCAAAAATTCAGCAGCTGGTAAAAGAATTCTTCAATGGTAAGGAACCTTCCCGAGGTATCAATCCTGATGAGGCTGTTGCTTATGGTGCTGCTGTTCAGGCAGGTGTTCTCAGTGGTGAAGAAGATACAGGTAAATTATAGTTTTAAGGAATGCAAAACTGATTAAAGAGATTTTGAGTTTACTATTGTTAATTTTCTTAATTACTTAAAAATATAAAATGGTACACTCTTAGGAATAAGTAATATTAAAAATTGTTTAATTATTTCATGTTTTCTAAAAAAAGATTTGTATATATATTTTTATAAAATCTCTTGTATGGGTGTATACAAGTGAAAACTGTCCAACAGTGAGGCTAATGATAAATGGCACTTCATTTGCAAATATTCAAGACAAAACTATACAGTACAGATTAACAACACAAACAGGAAATACAAGACTTGTACAAGTTAGTGACACAGATACAAAGCAGCACTTGTAATAGGAGTCACAGCACTTTTACTGATGTTTAACTTACAAGCTTACTAGTTTTGTACTATGGACAAATTTCTGCAGTAATAATCTGCATTTCCAATGCAGACTTCAACAGGTCTCCGGGGCCGCTGTAGCCTGGTGGTCAAGGTCGTGGATTCGCGGCTGGTGGTTTTCGTTCAGTCACGGGTTCGATCCTTGGCCGCCAAAGACCCGCCGTGTAGCCGGGGCTGATGCACGTTAAATCTGTTCGGGGCCCAAAGTCCTCCCGTTGGCATGGTGTGGATGTTAGGAGAGGGGGGTTCCAGCTCGGGTGTCGTCCTCGTCACTTGACCGTGGTTCAAAATTACAAGGTCCGTCGCCAATAGCCCCCGTGTTGCTTCTAGTGCTATGGTAATAAAAACTAAACTGAAAAAAACTAATCAACAGGTCTCCGATTGGTGCAGGCTGCTTCCTTGCAAATTACTCAGGCATATATCAATAACACCTCAGCCAATGCTAATTGATTTCCTGATTGATCCCCGCCGGCTTCCCATCTCTTCCTTTTATAGTCACTTTGGCCTGGTATAATGCCGTTGGGAAAACTTGGGAAAAGTAATTTTCCTCACAGTCGAGATTTTGACTAGATTCCAGGAATTTATTAAAGCATCTTTTTGTCGTCCAAAGCTAAGAGCTCATTGCTTAAACTTTTCTTGGCTGACTGATGAAATCACTGTAAACATCTTTTCCCCATTAGAGAAACTTTGCAGGGAAGTATCATCTGAGATTTGTAACATTATATATATATATTGGTTTTTATTTAGAATTTAAGTAACATTAAGTTGGAAGTTTGTATATTGGCAAGCATCATTGCTAATTGTTCTAATATTCCAATTTACTGAATTTTACATTTTTACTTGATCAAATTCAAATGTTGATACCAACCATTAATGGAGAAGTAACAAGATTTTTCTTATATTTATGTATTTCTATAAAATGAACATCAGTTAAATTTCTAAAGCAATTCTATTTTAAAAGTACAGATTTTTTTTTGTTTTAAAAAAGTTTAGAAATCATGAATTGTTGAGCAAGTTACAAAAAAGTGAAATGTAAGTAACGGGTATAATTGCTGAAATATTTAGATTCTTTGTGCATCAATCCTCTAAATCCAGAATTTTATTTTATCTCCAGTGACATAAATATTCTTAGGGGGAAAGTTTTAGTAATGAAACAGATAATTTTATAAAAGACTTTATTCAAGCTTTTAATTATATATCCACTTAGTATACAGTACTTGGAAATGAAAAAAATAAGAGCAGTCTATTTATTTCTTATAACTTAAATTTAAAAATTGCCTTATATTAAAAATAAAATAATATATTGGTGAAAAGTAAGTTTTTTTCAGAGAATGTAACGTAAAATATGTTTTGCAGTTTAATCTTTTGATTGAAGTAATCTAGCATTTTAACAGAGTTGTAATAACTTTTTGAGAGTGCTTGTGAAAATCGGGAATTAAAAAATTGTATCCAAACAAAATTTGGATTGTAGAAGGTATTTTCTGCCTCATTCTTTAAACAAATACAATAATATGGTGATTTTGTCTTTGTTTTATGTATGTATTGGGTATTCATTGAAATAAAGATTAATAAAATTAAGATTTTTTAACAACTGTAAGAAGAATTTTAAAGTAATGTTTTGTAATATTCTTCAATAGTGGGTAGAATGAAGAAATTAAATTTTGGGTATATATGTAAATTCACCAACCAATTATGCTGAACTAGAACAATATCACCAATGATTATTGGATGGGAAACTATTAAACTGCTAGTGTAATTTTAAGTGGAATTGCACCAACTTTCATAGTCAATGGGATTTTGCCCAATGATAATCTAATAACAAAAGTTTTTAAGATTTGGTAATTTTTTTGATTAAGCAGATGTCGAAAATCTTGTGTAATCTCTGTGTTTAAATACCCGCCATGTAGCCAAGGTTGATACACATTAAATCTGTCAAGATTAAAAGTCCCCCTCCCCCTTTGGTGTAGTGTAGAAATTTGGAAAGAAAGGTTCCAGCTTGGGTGTTGTCCTCATCAATTCACCTAGGTTCAAAATTACAAGGTCCAACTTCAATAGTGCTCGGGTTTCTCAGTACGAAAACCATGTAGTGACCAGGTATAAAAGAATAGTCCTTATGTAATGCATATTGTAAAAGGCAACAAAAAGGGTACTCAAAGTCTGTGGTATAGGTGGGTACCTTGCCCCAGGGGATTATATCAGGGTACTGGCCTTCCAAGCTGAAGGATTTCAGGGGCTTTTCTTCTTTAGATAGGTACAGATATCATAACCTCAGGGCACCCTTGTGGTCTTTTTCTTTCCTATGGGGTTTACTGTCTGTAGTAAACATGAATGACACATCTCCAGAATACCTTAGTGATCCTTTTCTATTTTTTATCCTCTTTCTTATTAACCATTTTTTGTCTTTATCACTCACTCACACTTCTCATTGCGATGTTAATAAACAATCACATAATTTTTTTTAAATTTAAAGGATTTTTTTGAATGAAGGTTTTTAAGATCTTAAATATGTTTTGACAAATATATTTCATTTATTGTAATTCTCTATCTTAAATTTATGATTTGTACAATATTCTCCTTTTCAACAGGTGAATTGGTGCTACTGGATGTGAATCCTTTGACATTAGGTATTGAAACTGTTGGTGGAGTGATGACCAAATTGATTCAAAGAAATTCTGTCATTCCTACAAAAAAATCTCAGATATTTTCTACAGCTGCTGATAACCAACCTACTGTTACCATTCAAGTAAAAATATTTTCTTGACTTCATGTCATTTTTAATTTGATTCTAACATCAAGAACTGAATTTTAATGTGTTTTTACCAACAATTAATTGAAAGTAAAATCTTTTCAGGTCTACGAAGGTGAACGACCTATGACAAAAGACAATCATCTTCTTGGAAAATTTGATCTGAATGGTATTCCTCCTGCACCCAGAGGTGTACCCCAAATTGAAGTCACTTTTGAAATTGATGTAAATGGTATTCTTAAGGTAACAGCTGAGGACAAAGGCACAGGCATCAAGGAGAAGATTACCATCACTAATGATCACAATCGACTGACACCAGAGGACATCGAGCGCATGATCAAAGATGCAGAGCAGTTTGCTGATGAAGATAAGAAGATCAAGGAACGAGTGGAGGCAAGGAATGAGCTTGAATCCTATGCCTATTCCCTGAAGAATCAGGTAAATGACAAGGAAAAATTAGGTGGGAAACTTGGTTCTGCAGAAAAAGAGAAGGTAGAAGAGGCATTAGAAGAGAAAATCAAATGGCTGGATGAGAACCAAGATGCAGAAGCAGAAGAATTCACTCGACAGAAAAAAGAACTTGAAGACATAGTCCAACCTATAATTTCAAAACTTTATGCTGGTAGTGCACCTCCGACAGATGATAGTGACAATGATGATTTAAAAGACGAGCTTTAAATTAGTTCTTTATTAGGAAAACAAATTCAATGCATTTATTCATATTGTATTCATAGTCTGAAGCTTTTTAAAATTCTCTGTTCCATTTTCAGTTTACACAATAAACTGTGATCACATTGAAGTTGAAGATCAAAAGTATATACAACTATAGAGATTCCGCAAAATTGTTTCATTTCCTATTGTTTTAAACTTACTACAAATATATACTGATGCACATAATGCAATTGGAAGCAGTAACCTTTTAGTTGAAAATTCTTATTTGACAATGTTTCTATTTATTTATTGAAAGTTCTGTTTTGTGATTCTTAGCTTTCAATGTTGTGATATGTTGTACTGTATTAGTGAACATTATATTTGAAACCTCATTTTTTTTATATTTCTTTTACAAGAAAATTTATACATTTTTATATTTTTGTTCATCTCCTGCATAAGTTATATTCAGGCAATTACTTATGTAACCATATGTCTGAAATAAAACATTTTATACCTTTATTACAGTTGTTGCTGTATACTTTTCCTCAAATACAAATATGTAGAGTTTAGTACTGCAAAACTATTAAAAATTTGAAACAAACAAAATAATATTCACTAAACAACTTTATGAAACTTTTATTTAGTGCATTCTCCTCATGCAGTAATTTTATTTACTCATTTTATTGCTTTTATATATCTTTTTATAGCAAATAAGAAACTTTGAATTGATTTGTCTCAGAACAAAAAATCGCTGGTTTTTCTTCTTTTAAAATGCCAAGGCTTTTTTCTATTGCATCAAATATTTGGATATTTTTTTTTAGGGATGGCTATTAATATTTATAATAAAAGTTGGTATTCGTTTTTGAATCAAAGCAATAGTTAATTTTTAGAAAATATTCGAATTCAAAATTTACTCATTTTTTAAGGAATTCCTTATTAGCACTCATGAAAAAAATTGTTTTATGAATTTCAATCGTTATCCGAACATTCATGTCAACTTTTATTGTACATAGTTTGACAAATTTGTAAATCAAATTTCATATGTGTACATCAATTTTTGTAGAAGGAGTAGCATTTTTAAAAACTCCTTTTAAATTTAAAAAAAAATTGAATTGTTTCCCTTTTTGAGATATTTTGAGTGTATATCTTATTTTATATATTACATACACATAAGTTAAAAGCAAAAAATTCATAGAAAGCATTCAAAGATTTATTTTAATCGTACTGCATCCCCTTAAATGAGTGAAAAAAGTTGACACAGTTGTTCAACTAAGAATAAATAGTGAAGTTGTTTCAGTCTTTAAAGAAAATATTAGCACTCTAAATAAATCTGCAAAAATGTTTAACGTAATTTCTAAATACTCCAATATATAACAATGCCTAATTCTCCACCACCCCACACAAATTATTAAAAAAATTCTAAAGTGAGGTGTCTAAAATTCAAAACAGCTTGCAAATAGTGAAGGAAGAATTTAAGTTTATGCTGATCAACGAAATTATTCAGTTTCCTGTTCTACATGGTCCTTTACATCTAATTATGAAGGGAAAAAAAGGACTTTGCGGACAATATAGATGGCTTAGTTCCCAAACTATTCCTGATTCCTAAAATAGAAAATTTTCACCATACTTTAATTGAGAGAAGCATATCTCGAAAATTTATTTAAAACGTTTCCAAACACCTATTGCAGATGAAGATAACTGTAAAACAGCAATCATAGCACCCTTTGGTCAGCACGAATTGAATGAAATGAGTATTGGTCTTAAAAATGCTCTTTCTAAATTTCAACGATTTCTTAACCAAATTTCCTGTTGACTAAATTTTGTTTTTGCTTATATAGATGGAATACTCATTGCATCTATTAATGAATGGGAACATAAAATGCACCTTGAATTAGTTTTTAAAAGATTTCAAAACATTAATTCCAAGTCTACTAGTATGTAATCTGTATTAAGTGTTGAAAACTTGAATTTTTTTATGATGGCAAAGTCTTTAAAAGAAAAAATTCAAACTATCAGCGATTATAAATTGCCAAAGATAATTCCTGACCTTAGAATACTTATTGTTATAGTGAATTCCAACCACTGTTAATTAAAAGATGCACATATTCAAGCAATTTTACTTTAATATCTTACGAATGTGGAAACGAAAGACAAACGCCTAAAACACTTTAAGTATTTATGATGAGGAAGAAGAAGTACCATTTACATAGATCATAAACCCTTAATTTACGCATTTCGGCAAAAATTTGAAATATTATTATCAAGAACAACTCTGACTTGAATATATTTCTGAATTTACTACGGACATCCAACAATTAATGGTCAAGATAACACAATAAAAATGAGCATAACCTAAGTGGTAGTGGTATCTTTGTGAAAACACTTTCTACCAGCCATTAAAATCATACACTTGGATCACTGCTCTGTTTTTCGATCGGAGCTAATTGCAATTGAAGAGGGTCTGAAAGCTGCAGCCTCCTGCCCCTTCCTATCGAGAAATATGGATTTTGATCGATAGCCGCAATTCCCTCCAACACTTGCGGAACTGGTTCCTCTTTGGTAATAGAACATCAATCTCTCTCTGCTGTTATTACTTCAAAAACTTTCATTTTATTATGATGTACATCTTCAATGGATTCCCTCTCAGTCTGGTATCAGCGGTAACGAAGTGACTGATATCCTAGCTAAGGAGGATACTTCAATAACTTTGACTTCTACCACCTTAACTTTTTTAGAAATTTGCTCAAGAATTTAATCTACTAGCGAATATTCTTGGCATTCTTCTCCGACGCATGACGGGTATTGTGGCAAACGGCCAGGTGGAACCATCAGTTTTGAGGGTGATTCAGTCCAGCAGACTGCAATGTCTGTTTCTAAGTGGTCGCTTGAAGTGCCTCAAATTTGAGCAAGGAAATAAGATCTCCCCCGGTTTTAGAAATTGTAACTCTGAATAGTTTTCCCCCCTCCTGAACATCTTTTCGCTCTGGGCCTTTCCAGGAAGGATTTGACTAAGACTTTTGTCTTTAACTTTTTGGGCTCATGGATCTAATCCAGTCCATTGGCTAGATTGAATAAGATAAGGAACAACAACACATTGTTGCCGATACCTAATCCAGAGTTGAAAAATTTACCATAATGGATTATGATGAAAAAGCTGAAGAACAAAATAATGATGAAGATTGTAAGAAATTGCGAAAACCTCAGGTGTTTGAATTTTAAAAAGTATCCTTATCTTCAGGATAATATATGTAGAGTGATACTTCGACGAGCAACATTAGACCTTACATTCCTAAATCTTACCAGAAGAAAGCTTTCCAACTAATTCATGGTTCAACAATAGAAAATGTTTTTTTTTATCCTTGTGGTAACCGGGTGGGAAAGAATAGTCCCAGTTTTGCTCATGCATGTCGTAAGAAATGACTAAAATGCATACTCAGTGTCTGAGCATACAGCCAGGAACCGTACCCCTGGGGATGATATAAGGGGTTTACTTTCTTTAAGTAGGTTCAGGCATCATGACTCCGAGGCACCTTAGTGATCTTTTTCTTCCCTTTCGGGTTCATTGTGTTTGTTAAACTCGGGTGACGCGCCTCCTAGTGAACCCTCTCTAGATCTCGACCGTAGCCGCGATAGCCTAGTATTTATGACAGCAAATTCGTGAATTGACGTTCCCGTCGAGTCGTGGTTCGAACCTTGATGCCATGATGCACGTTAAATCTGACGTGGCTCAAAGTTCTCCCGATGGCGTGGTTTGAAAGTTAGGAAAGTGTCGTCCTCGTCACATGACTAAGGTTCGAAATTACGAGATCCGTCGCCAATTGCTCTCGTGTTGCTTCCAGTACAACGTTAATAAAACCAACCAAACCTATTTTCGACCATTCTTGTCCACTAATTTTCTTCTTTTTTCATTCTTTTTTTAAATGTCCAGATCACAGCTTTACCTTGTTTGGCGCAGCATAGACACATCTGACTCATGCTACATTAAAAGATATCATTATCACGGAAAGTGTTTTTGGCGATCTGTAGTGGCATGCTTACAATGAGAGACGAGTTTTTTTTTTTTTTTTTTTGGAGTACCTTATTTTATCATCACGATATTACTTGCGTAGAAAAGGTATCAATTTGAAAAACCCAATACTGCTCTTTTCACACTTATAGCATTTTTTTTAAATAGAAATTATTTATCAAAACAATACTACATTATTTTCATGCCTTATGGAGAAAATTTCAAATATTACTTTCCTGTTGAAGCCCTATCACGATTTCAGGTGCCATATTGGAACACTTTCTTTCCGACACAGTGTGCTTTTTAATCGTTAGGTGCCTGAATGATGATTGGAAAAATTATTATTGCCAAGAAAGAAGTCAAACGAAAGTAACGATACGTATTACTAAAACAATATGCAAAGCAAAATAAAATTTACTAAATGGTATGGCGTATACGGAAAACTGAATGCATTATACGCCCGAATGCAAAGTTCGAATTCCCCCCCCCCCAACTTAATGTGTGTGCGGCATTTTGGCCTAACATGACCAATGGACCTGCACAAAATCTGGCACGAAAAGTTTCATCGCCAAAACTAATGCCAATCCAGACCCATACTGTCGAGTTCATTTTACTTGAAGATTTTAATCTTTCGTGTGTGTAATCCTCAAAAAAAAGAGCAAAGCTACCAGTGATGCCTGTGACTCGATTTTCAAGTCACACAATACTCTTTAATTAAGTGAGAAACTACTCATTTGATTTAGTATAAAAATATAACATATTTGAGGTGATAACATTTATATTTAATATTACAGACTAATGTCACTTTTACTACGTCCTCGAATACATCTGTATTCTCCGAAAGCTCTTACTCGAGGCCTGGTTTTGCACGAATACCGAAAAAAAAAAAAAAAAAAAGGACCATATATTAATCTTGCCACGGCCACCATCTTAATACGGTTCTCACTCATTGCGACTTGTAGTCTTTTGGGAGCTGAAAGCGACCTATACTGATTCAGCTGCATTTTTAATTGCGAACAGAAGGATGTGATGTCAATGAAAAGTGTGAATTCTATTTCATTCTGTATTAATAATGCACCTACATCTAATCTAAAAGTAATGGAGCTGATGAGTAAATAAAATTGAAGCCCTATTGAGATGAATTTGAGCCCAAAACAATTGTGAAAAATTACTGTAACAGAAATTTCACTGATTATTGCCATACTTTTCTGCTTACGAACTGAACACGACTTGATTTTAATTATCTTCAATTACATAATGTAATACTTTTCGGAACTGCTGCAGTACACGCCCGAATTGGCACTATTTTTGTTTTTTCAGGAGATAAAGCTTTCTTTGTCAAATTTCGTGTATGCCGTTTGCTATATTTGATTTGAATGCTGCACAAATTGGAGAATAAAAAGAAACGGAGCTTAGCATTTGGGCGTGTGCTGCATCCAGACTGTAATTACTTAGAATTATGTACTTGTCTATTACAGCGGCACCCGATGATTAATCGCCAAGCGACTAAGAATTATCGCCAAGTAGGTTGTATAAAAAGTTAGGCTTCACGAGTTTAGCGACGACTTGGCGTAATCGTAATTTGACGGGAGCCGCTATAACGGACAAGTACCGAATTATTTGTTGCTCAAGAAATATCACATTATATTTCTAAAATTTGTCTTTACTTTATATTTTGATTTCCTTCTTTCTTTATTTATTTACCTTTCTTCCTTTTTAAAATTTTTTCTCTTGCTTTAAATGTTTTCCTGTTTTGCAGAATTACACTATCTTTTGTGTTTTACTGCTTTTCTTTTCTAGAGTATAGCAATTGTGGTGAACTCAAATTCAGTTCTTCGACCTCGTGTTATACGTTGTGTATGAGGAGATTATTATTATTATTATTTTTAAAAAAGCAGTTTTAGGAAAACGTTATTAGACCTGAGGTGATACTATCCCTAATTGGCACGACTGTTTGAGACTGATGGGCAAAAAAGGTCGCCAAAATTCCGATCATGCGACTTTTTATATACCTTGACAAACTCATTAATTCAAATTGTGGAATTTCCGGATTATTAAGAAATGGAAGAAATTTAATAAATAAGAATAATAGTTGTCTTCTCTTACAGTATTTTCCGGTTTGAAAACATAGCGCCGATTTTTTTTGCGAAACCAAATAGTGCAAGAAACAACGAATGGTCAGTGTTTTCAACCATTTCATATTCCTATTTATTTCTTCATATTTATTAATGAATGTATATTTAGATATGATTGTATATAAATGGAAAAGGAGCTCGCGCCAAGAGCCCCAAATTTATCTAGCCAACATCTTCAAATTTCAAAACTTTTTTTTTTTTTTTTTGTCACAGTTTTTCCTTTAAAATTCCTTGAATTTTCCCAACAACACAAAATACAGACATTATTGAAACCTAAAAAGAAAGTGGTGAAAATGCAGTTTAGCGTAACCACTTGGCGAGATTTGAAAAATTGCCAAATTTGGCGATTTTTATGGTGGGTAATTAATGGTTAATGGTAACCACAATTGGCAAAATATCGCCAAACAATTGTAAACAATTTTTGTCGCCAACGGGTGGTTACGCTAAACTGCATTTCAACCAAGAAAGTTTAAAAATGATCTACTAGACAATGAAGAGTTGACGATTCTTACAATGTTAGATAGAAAATAAAAATCCATTCTGTCGTAGGTTTTCCCATCAAAATTCCTTGAAATTTATCGACATAAATCATTCTAGTTAACTGAAGTCAAATTTAAAAGAAAAAAGGAATTATCTCTCAATAGACTGCTTTAGAGATTTTTACAATACTATATTGAACAACGGTTATAAAATAACGAATTAAAAAAAAAATCAAATTCTAGTTTATGTTTAGAGCTCTCAAAAATTGCCAAAATTATTATCTCCAAGCATAGATTCACATTAATGTATATCGTATATCTTTATCGAAATCTGTCTATCCAAAAATAATCGCCAAATAAGCGCAATATCACATGTACACCATGTTGCTAATTAAACATATTTATGTTGACCTATTATATCCGAAATCAGTCATAATTTGCTTCACACGAAATATTTGATCTCAGATTATTGGGATTTTTTATTGTATCCACACAAAGAATTTATTATTAGTATTGTATATATATTAATCTCAAATTATATATATTCCAAGAATAGCAAATTAAAATAATCTCTCAAAAATTAATTGTGGTAGTTTGAGATTAATAAAAATGGCGCTGCATAACGAGTCAATACTTTTCAATTTTTTTTTTATTTCATTTGAATTTATTTTTACTACTTGTCTTTTTGCAATAATTTGTTTGTTTAACAAATAAATATGGGGTCAAAAAGAGCAATGTGAAACTAATGAAATTAATTTGCTACTATTATGTATATATATATGTATTTTAATATTTAGAAACTGTGATGCAAAATGAGCGACATCTGGGGCGTTCCGGAAAATATTGTTTTAATACAAATCATAATAAAAAGTTCTAAAAAAGCAATTATTTTGATTGAAAATACAAATTCGAGTGATAAAGTATTTGTTTTGATGGTAACAGATACCGATGCTTTCGAAGTTTATCCTTCCTCTGGTAAAATCAAAGGTAAGTAACAAATATTGTCTTAATATTATACTTAAATGTATGTTTCTAAAACATTGATGAAAAAAATTAATGACAGGCTCTAAAATATTTGAATTAATGCTAACAATAAAACCTTTGCAAGTATTCAGAATTAAATTTTAACATAATTAATTACTCAATTCTTAGTTATTCGGTATTGTCGTGGCTTTGTAATTTTTATTCTGAATATTTTAATTTTTGTTATTGGACTATATATATATATATATATATATATATATATATATATATATATAACCAAAGCCTATAATCATAATCACCACAGAAAAATATTTTAAGAGTCAAATATAAGCCCTGCGTATGCATGTCGGTTTCTGTTCCCTAGAAAATTTATAATTTAAATTATAATAACTTCATATACTTATCTTCGGTTTCAATTTTTACTATATATATATATAGAGAGAGAGAGAGAGAGAAAGGTGTTTTCTTATCAATTTATTTGATTGTTTCATTATGTTGTTTTAATAAATTTATTTTACAAGTTTGCTTAAGGTTACGGTACATAGACCTCTAAATGATTACAACGCAAATTCTAAGTGCACTTTAGACCAGTTTGTTCAGATAAAACCTTTTTTTCTTTCTCAGTTAAAGAAAAGATTTTTATCCGATTTTATCTAAACGTAGGAGTATCGTAATGTTTCAATTATTACTAAAAATAACCGGGATATCTGAAAAAAATTTATTCTTAATTTTCTTCCTTCACTGACACATGCCAGGGTTGCTACAATTTGATGTGGGAGCCAAGTGTTCTCGGCGGGAGTACGCAATCGCCATCTAATTATTCGCAATCTTCATATTAATTGATCCTTATGTACGTAATGTTGAAAATTACTGCTATTCATTCGGTTGATTTGTTCGGATTCAGGATGTCGTAGATTGAAGTAACCCGAAGTACTGAAAAGTTTTAATTTTAATCATAGTGTATCGTGTAGTTTTAATCACAGTGTATCGTGTAGTTTTAAGTATTACTGAAAATGAACTCGAGATAGAAACTCAATATTTATTTATTATTCTTAAGAATTCTCTACATAGTCACTATCCAGAATTATACATGTCTCCCAGAGTTTCTTGAACTTTCAAAGACCATCACTGTTTGTAAAACTCTGTCTTCTCCATACCGCGGGGTATTTCAATCTTTGGCTATCTGAAACAAAATAAATCAACATGAATATAACTAGCTGTAATTTACAACATTATGTACATAAGGACCAATTACAATTATCTCGATTATTTCATAGTAATAATTAAAACACTTCCCTAATAATTACAAACAGTTAGAGCTTTGCAGATAGTATACTTCGTACTGTTTTATCGAACTTCCGAAATGTGTAAAGAATATTTTGCCACATAAAACTAAAGATGGCTTTACAGAATGGAGGGGTAAAAAATTATTTTATTTTCACTAGATAGTTCAGGTTTCCTGGAGATAGGAGAAGATAGGTATAGATGTTTTATTCGAAAAATATTTTTTAGATAGAGAATGTTTAGTTTCTAGGTTACACATTTATCCAGAATTACATCGATGTATTTTGATATTTTTTGGGGGGCTAAAGTTCATGGGTGGCACATGTTTTGATAAACAAAATATCAACACCTGATTTTCCTATATTTTAAATATAAGGAAACAAACGAAAATCCAACGCGAAATGACGAAACCAATAAAGGTTCTTACGAATGAATTCGAGGTGCATTTACCTTTTAATATTTATTATCATATTACGAGTGTTGTCAACCAGGTTCCAAAAACAAAAGATTTATCCAGCATTTCCAGAAGACTAAACAGTATTCACTATCCTATCAAAACTATCCTGTCCTCTTATTTATTTATTTTTTTGCACATTGCTTATTCCTGTATATAGTTTTTACCTATTCATTCCCAAAAAGAAATGTTCCATTTGTTCATGTTTCTTCGAAAACAAAGGTTTTCGAGCATGAAAAGCCTGATGGAAATGCTCTAGCTGAGACCAATGCATAATGACATATTTATGTCCTGCAACGTTGCTCTTGTATGCAAACATTGTTTTAACAAATTAATATTTTTATGAATTGAAATAGAACTTAAAAAATTTAACTATGTTAGTGATTGTCCTTAATTTATTTCTTAAGAAAAATATAAAAATAATTGGAACTGAAATAAAAAATTATACATCTTTAAATAATACTTCTGAGGATGCCCTTTTTGTCTCGAACCATCTCTGATAATCTTCTTAGAACGCCTAGGGGAGAAAAAACATCGAAAAATGTGCTTATTTCCGTCAAATGGTAAACTTGTATTAGTTTTTCACATGCCGTTTCTTTTGTATTATCCTTTTTATTCCATTACACAAAGATCTCAGAGTACGTCAAAATTTGATGAAAGCGTTCCATGTTTGGCCTTTCTGGTAAAGTCCGGAATTTTTTTAGGCCAATCATATATTTCGGTATTTGTTTCTAATTTTAAAAATATTCTATAGATATTACATCTCCTTATATTTTCACCTAGGTAAAGACACGGTGTCTCTTGCCGTGGAGCGTTTATCCACAAATATGGAGATGGGTGTCGCTGTGATTGTCCGAGATTGCAGTGACGATGTCTCAGAAGAAGAAGACGATTGCTGGCACTGTGTCTTCGAAAACGAGCCAAGCCAGAAACACATGTTTCTAAGGCAAATCGACTTTAATCAACATTTTTTCGGTAAGAAACAGTCTCCTGTTAAAAAAACAGAGTATAAAAAATTCGTTAGATCAGGGTTGACTTAACTGAATGAATGCCGCCCTGAGTTACCGATTGAAATCTCATGGTTCTTGTACTCAACGATCCAGTGAGAATTACGCTTCTTATAGAACGTCATGATAGAGAAACTTCAGTATTTCCAATGATCATAGAATACTGGAATGCATGATACGAACAGACAAAAATTTACAATAGAAGAATAATTTATGAATAGCAGAATGGTAGATGAATGAATTTTTTTGTGTGCCAGTGATTATGATGAAAACCTTGAAACGAGACTCATCAGAATGATAACATTGTCCTTTGACATTCTGGCTCATCTCACGTTCTTGGTTATTTAAAGAAAATTGGAGAGAGTCTTCGCGAGTTAATCATTTCTTGGATTCGTGATATATTTGTTTTAACTCTGGAATTCTAACATTTAAGGGGGTGGATTTGCTTGATTTTAAGCTTATAGAACTGAAAGCGAAGCACCGAAATGAATAACTTTTTGGTATGGACCTTGGGGATGGGCTTTAATATTTCTTCAGATCTCAAAGACTTAAAATCTCTAGCTTATTGTAAACAGCCTTGTGACGTCACCGCTTCGCTGATGGGATCCATCAAAATTCATTAAGTAATCAAAGATTAATCACATGGGTAAATCTTAAATTGTGTTTTTTCTGCCTAAGAATAATCAAACATAAATGTTAAATTACGATTGTGGAGAGATTACTAACTCGAATCCGAGACGAAATACTATGACTGAAAAATCTACTTATCTCGATAACAGCCTTAGCTAGATCCGAATCGGGAAAAATACTTATACACCGGGTTCAAATCGTTTATCAGCTATACGACTTAACTTTCTTGCATCTAGGTCGTGTGCACTGCACTCTTACAAATCTTCAAACTCCTTTCGGCAAACATGTCCAGTCTTTCTATCCGATCCTCAATATTTACAAAATTCACGATTTATTCGCAAGGCGAGGTTCTCAAATCAAATAACGCCATCAAGTAGCTCAAAAGATTATTTGGAGGGGAAACCCTCGAAAACCACTTTGTTGGCGGCAAGATATGCACGCGCATTTTAAATAATATAGTTAACAATTTTACACTAGGTAAGCGAATATCTGACTCGGTTTCTGATTAACGTTTTAAACTAACGGAGTCTTGTCGCACTCATTATTACAGTTCTATGAAAAAAATTACGTATGCAAACACGATGCAGCTTCTCTCTGTGTAGCTTTCTGAAATTTTTTACAAGAAAAACAAAAGAGGAAATTCTGAAGAAAAACTTTTTTGTGTTCTGTGAAGCGCTTTCAGTGTGACAAAATATCGCGTTTATTTATTTTTGTCCATGAATTGAGAAAACTGAATTTCTTCAGTTGAAATTTTTTCAAATATGTGTATTGTTTCTTCTGTTATTATATCGAAACCTTTGACCGTCGATGTTACATAATCTCGGTCTTAGAATAATTGCAAATAATTGTTGCATGATATAGATAAATAACAGTTTTTGATTTCTTAGAATGTTTTTCGGTTTTCAGCGCTAGATAATCTACAGTTCATTTTGCTCTAACAGTGGGAAATAGGAATTCATGGTAATTGTCAGAACGATTCACTGAAATAGTTCGTGCACGCTTCATAGGTGCAGGAAATGCTACTGATTGTTAATCAGCACATCATATCCGAATGAAGCCAGAAGTATCGTAGCTCATTATCAGCATCCAGGAAAGGGTTTGTAGGTTACCATTGCTTTCACAACTCGTTTAAGTTTAGAGACATTTCCCTTCCTTTTACAAAATATTTTGTCCAATCATTTAGAAATATACCATTTACACTTGGGTTACGAGATTTGATTAACATCAACCCAACAGTAGTAATCCGCATTTAAGGTGCATTAGCTCCCAATAGAGGCAACGCATAAAGTAACATTTTGAATATGAACTCCTAAACATTAAATCCTAAAATTTTAGCCCATGATTTTTGAGATGAATTAACGAATTTAAAATCATAATGCATTCCCAAAATTTCATACTAGTGTTTTTAAATTAAGTTGGCGTCAGACTCAACAAGCTTCGATACATAAAAAAAAAATTAACTAAAACTGTGACAATTGTGTGGTTTTTTAAAACACCCCTTTATGTAATTTTTCTGTTCTAACGTTTCAACTCCTGCCAACGCAAACAAATTGAAATTGAAAACTGAAGTGAATGAGTTATTTTAATTTGGGTAATTGAGAAATTTATCGATTATAGGTCTTAGTAACGGGATCTTACGTGCATTTCCCTCTTACTAACCTCGGGGGCTGTTTTGATTCGCTGTTTGAGAGGAGAACCTTGCCATGTGAAAGAACAGCCCTGGAATATATCTTTATTGAGAACCAGTTTCGGTCCAGAGACTTCTTCTCAGTATATAGTAACATGGAATAAAACAAGATGACATTTTACAAAAAAATTCTACAGTATCCGATTTCCAGATGGAAATCAATAAGAAGAATGAGATTATTGATAGTAATAATCTCAGTCGAATCGATGGCGAGTCGTGAAGAGAAACAGTGCTATATATAAATGAGCTTTACTGAATAAGTGTAATGAATAATATTACATAAGTGGTGTTTTATTCCGTAAAGGAACAAGCTAATATTTTCATTTTCTTTTCACTTTTGATTTTATTTCATTCATTTCCGTGGGTGCTGAAATTATCATTTTGATCTAGTATCAAGGAAGGTATAAAGGTCAGTCTGGAAAAACGGCCCTGGTGGTAAAATGAAGGAATGATTAAGAGAATAAATAAACAGGGAAATCCAGGGCATAAAAGTTGTTAATGTTCTTGATCTTTAGTTACATGAAATTAAATTAATCAGTTACTGAAATGAATACAAAAGCTCTAAATGTGGTGTACACTCACTGCCATAAAATTTTGCGTACCAAGAAGTAAAAGTGGGATTGTTACTAAAGTTTGGTATGAAGTGACGTGTCGGGCAGATATGCAAATGATTAGAAATGCAGCATGACTGCGCATTGTGTAATGCCGCCAGAGGGCGTTGAACTTAATTTTCTTTGGCGTAGTTTGTTTGCGTGCATTTAATCTATTGCAGAGGAACGTTTTTTACCTAGAGATGGTATTACGTGCCATCGGAGACAATATGAGCAGCTGTCAGAGTTCGAGAGGGACAGAATCATAGGCCTGATGGAAACCGGGTAGTCAGCTTGGTGAGTAGCTCGCCACCTAGGCCATTCTGACTTTATTGTGAAGAGATGTTGGGATTAGCAGATAAAAGGGAGATCTGTTACACGACGACCAGGCTCAGGACGCTCTTAACAGACGAATAGTTGAGAAGAACTACACATCATACTACACACACGTTCAGCACAAACTGTCTCATAGTCCACCATTCATACACAACAAGCAGCACCTTCACTACGGGCCTCTGTGTCAGTCTGTTCCTTCGCAAGGTGCTTGGCTGAAGGACAGTTGCTATTGTGGCGTCCATTACGTGTATTGCCATTGACACCCCCTTTCCGTCGCCTCCGTTTGGAGAGGTGCTTCATTCAAAGGGATTGGATTGCAACCGAATGGAATCAAGTCTTTAGCGACGAATCCAGATTCAATTGTGTACATGTGTGGAGGCCCCGTGCTGAACGTATCCATCCTGCTTTCGCTGTACAGATGCACACGGTCCCCACAACTGGTGTGATGGTATGGGGTTCCATCGCATACGACACATGGTCGCCCCTAATATTAACTCACGGTATCATGATATCCCAGAGGTACGTTTGTGACATTCTTCAGCCACATGTTTTGACACTCGTGGCAGGCTCCCAGGTGCCATTTTTCAACAGGACAAAGCTCGCCCACACCACAGCAAGGGTTTTACATGCCTGCCTCCGCTACATTTCTACTCGATCCCCAGCTTTACCACCGATTGAGCATATCTGGGATCTTTGAGGACGGCAAGCTAGACAGTCTACGAATTTGGTCGAATTAACGACTCTTTTACAGAAACTGTGGAATGAGATGTCGCAGGACATCATACAGGACTTGTACGCCTCAATGCTCCATCGTATCATATCCTGCATTCCTGCTAGAGATGGCCCAACAGGGCACTATAACCCCCATTCATTTGTAATTTTTTCAACAATAAATGATCCTTTTGCTTTGATTTTGTAATCACTTACTTACATCAGCGTTGCACTTACGTATGAAAAATTTTGTTTTATTCTGATAGATCTTTCTTGGTGCATAGATTTTTATAGCAATGAGAGTAATTAAACTTATTTCACTAAAGATCCATAATGCTTGATTCTTTATCTTTTTCGAATACTAATTTATTATTTTGTTCATAATTATTTTTACTCAATTCTTATTCTGAAACAAACCTTTTTAAAGAAAAATGGTTAACATTTTGCTAAATAACTATTAGTAAAGAAAATTAATGTTATGTTTTTTATTGTGAATAAGTTAATATTTAATAATTAATACTTTTATTTTAAGATTGTAGATTTTATTATGCTTCATTTCGCCTAATTTTTAAGTTTCGTTTTTAGGTAAAACATTGTCCAAGGCAATGATTTGGAAACTTTTACTAATTTTACTTCTATTGATTGCGCTCTGTTGCTATCTTTTATCAAACTTTTTTCTGACGAGAAAAACGGATACAACAGAACGAGATGTTTTCAGCTACATGTTTTTCAGAGAGATGATGTGAATAAATAAAAAGATAAGAAAAAAAATGCTTTTGTTTTATTTTATTTATTGTTCTAAATGTTATCAGTATTACTTTTTCGAAAATAAATAGATAAATAAAGTGAACAACAAACGAAGTCTAAACTTGCTTAACGGCTATGATAAATGTCTCTATACAATAATAAACTATTAATACAATTAATGGATTCTTATTGAAATGAGGATGCATAACTTCTGAACAAACGAGCAATTCGTGACATACTTAAAACTATGTAACGAAAATAGAATTTTCAATATTAAGAAATTCGGAAGAAGTGATCTTTCCACAAAAAATTAACATTTTATAGAATTTGGAAGTTGTATTCTGTGAATATGTATAGCTCCTGGAACGCGCTCGAGAGAGCCTAAACCTGTACTTTCAAAAAATTAACATTTGAATATTATTTAAAAAATTTATTTATTTTGTATGGGCCTTGAATAGTGAAGCATGAGAGTGCATTTACTTTTAAGGTTTCATTTAATCAAGCGATTTTATAGTTTAAAAAATTTAAAATATTTCGAAAAAATAAGCTGTTTTTAAAATTTTTCCTAAAAATTAAAAAAAATTAGGGCTTATGAGCGGTACTTAAATATTAACGTATTTGGTTGGATTGCTGTTGTTTGACTCTTAACACATATTGCTTATTCATTTGAACCTTGAAAAAAATGTTAAAATATAATCAACTAATAAATAAAATAATAATTCGAGATAAAAAACATCGTTTTTATACGGTGGCAACATTTATTAAAAAAAAATTATTGAAATATTAGTTAAAACTGGTCGCTAATAGCTAAATATTGTATTGTTAGGCAAGTAAGAACGGTTCCCAAAATTTCAGAGCTCTAGCTTGATGGGAAGTTAGTTAAATTAACGATAGAAAATTTGATGACACACTGATACACACACAGACAGACACACACCAAGTGAAATACATAAAAACGTTAAAACTAACTAAAATTAATTAATTCATCAGGTAAATTAAATGGTTGGAATGCAGTTTAACCCAACTATCCTTGGCGACAAGAATTATTTGGTGGTATTTTGCCAAATGTGGCTTCCCTGGTCCGTTTTACGGACTTAACGTTCAGCCTAAAAAAAAAAAAAAAACATGCCAAGTTTTGTGCCAAATTTTGAAGTCGCGCCAAGTGGTTGGACTAAACTGCATTATTAAAGAAAATATTAGTTAAAACTTGTCGGAAGTGTCTAAATATTACATTGTTAGGCGAGTAAGAATGATTCCCAAAGTTTCAGAGCTCTAGCTTGATTTGAAGTTGGTTAAATTAACGATCGAAAATTTGATGACACACACACCAAGTGAAATATATAAAAACGTTTTAAAATTTTAAAAATATGTTGTTTTTTAAGAAATTCTAAAAGTTTTTGCCTTGTGGAGGAAATCTAAGAATATATAGCGTATAAAACAATATACAAATTTATACTTTCATATCATTAAATACAACTAGTTATTTATTTGAAATTTTTTTATTAATATTTATTATTTTTTTTATTCCACTAAGATAAACAGAGACTTCCTTATAAAATCCTTTCTCTTTTAATGCGATTTAATGTAAACTCCCCGTATAAGCAAAAACTTTAGATCTTACTTAATCTTAATTAAACTTTAATCTTAAAATTAATTACTTCTTAAAACACATTTATAGGAAAAACAGAAAAACTTTTTTTCATGAATCAATAAACCCTTTTTTTAAAATATTTTTTATCCTCTTTTAATCATGAATCAATAACCTTGTTTTAATCGTTTGAAATAAGCCACTAAAATTTAAAAAGACAAAAATAAATAAATAAACAACCGATTATTTTCGCATATTTAAAGCAGACGACAAGTTCAATCTTTTAAAAAATTGTAAAACAAGAATATGACTACTAGCGCCATCTGCACTCGCGGGTCGTAACACTTACTTTCATCCCCTCCCACTTCAGACAAGCACCGTACCAACTAGTTCAACCAACTTCCAAAAATAACGCCCATCATAAAGATTGGAACTGTGCACGTAACTGTACTAGAGGTATTCAACTCAAACACTTTTCAAATCAACTCGATCTTAAAATTCTTTTCCCTCCCACCCCTACTAGATTCGGCTATAACTCTTCCTCCACAATAGACATTGCTTTATTAAGGGAATTCCAACACCCGCACAAAATTACTTCTATCCCCGAATTAAATTCAGATCACAACCCAATTCTACTTGAATTCTCATACGAAATTCCATACAGTATCAACACCAGCGCCATCTATACATGCTGGTCAGCGTTCAATAAACATCTTAATGACACCACTAACTTTTTAAGTCTCTCCCAAATCAATAACACCCAACAACTAGAAACTAATATTCAAGCTCTAACTGATAATATTATTAATTCACATAAAACAGCATCTAAACCCATTCAAAAATCCAACAATATTTTCACTCCCTCCCATATTAAAAACTTATTGAAACTCAAAAATAATTTACGTAAACAATATCAAAGATCACTTAACCCCAACATTAAAACTGAACTCAATAGAACACAAAATATCATTAAAAAAGAAATACACAAATTTACCCAAAAATCCTGGAATCAAAAACTTGAATCTTTAAACACACAAGATAATTCGCTCTGGACAACTACTAGATTTTTTAAAAATAAAAGATCAGCTATCCCTCCCCTCAATAACCAACATGGCACTGCAATAACTAACGATCAAAAAGCTGAAGTGTTAGCGGATCAGCTCGAAAAAAATTTTCAAAATAATCCTAGTACAGATCTTAATTTTGACAAACATGTCACACAAACAATTCAAAATTACTTCTCCTCCCTTCCTCCCCACGATAATACTGAACCCTCCACCCCACAAGATATCTTAGACTACATCAAAAAACTTAAAAACAAAAAAGCTCCTGGTCATGATAATGTCACAAATAAAATGCTCAAAAATCTGCCCATCTAAATTATTTTCCTTCTCACAATTATTATTAACAAAATTCTCACTTTCAATCATTTCCCTCAAATTTGGAAAACTGCTATTATTTTTCCTATACTCAAACCAGGCAAAAAGGCAAACCAACCAGATAGTTATAGACCAATTTCCCTCCTCCCAACATTAGGCAAACTTACAGAATCCATTATTTTGAAAAGACTCAACAGATTCATCACTGATAACAATCTCATTAACCCTAACCAATATGGCTTCACTAACCAACTATCTACTCTTCACCCACTATTAAAACTCACCGAAATTATTACTTCTGGTTTTCAACGAAAAAAATCCACCGGAGCAGTTTTTTTGGACATAGCCAAAGCCTTCGACAGAGTCTGGCTGGAAGGCCTAACCTATAAACTAATCAAAAACAACTTCCCACCCCCACTCATTGAACTTCTTCATTCGTACTGCAACGAAAGATTCTTCCAGGTCAGAGTTCACGATACACTTTCAACTTCTAGAAAAATTAATGCTGGAGTAGCTCAAGGAAGTCTAATCGGGCCTTTTTTATTCAATTTTTTCGTTAACGATATCCCTAATTACAGCCTCACAAGCCTGAACATGTATGCAGATGATACGGCAATTGTCGCCAAATTCAGAAATCCTAAATCAGTAACTTTTGCTCTAAACAAACATCTCTATATTCTTGAAAACTATTACAATAAATGGAAAATAAAAATTAATGTTGAAAAATCTAACGCAGTACTATTCACTAAGAAAAAACAAAATCCACCCCCACCTACCTTTTACAACAAAAAAATTCCTTGGGATACTTCCGCCAAATATTTAGGTCTCACATTCGATAAGCATCTAACCTGGAGAAAACATATTATTAACACACGTGAAAAATTCAGACGTTTATCACAAAAGATTTATCCTTTAATTAATAGAAAATCTAAAATGAATATCAATAATAAACTACTAATTTACACTGCTATCATGCGCCCAGTCCTCACATATGCATGTCCTATTTGGGCATACTGCGCCAAATCTAATTTAAAACTTTTGGAAAATTCCCAGAGCTCAATTATTAGGATGATTGCAAAAGCTACCATGTTCATGAAAAACTCAGAAATAAATAAAGCTTTACAAATTAAAACCTTTAAAACACATGTGCGAACATTATCTAAAGCCTTTTTTAATTCCCTACAAAACATAGATAATATTAATATTAAAAATCTTGAAAATTATGTTATTACTCCATCTATAAAAAGACCCAGACAAATCCTCTCTGATTCTCATAACCCCCCATAATCGAGATTAAACCTTTAATTCAATTCAATATCAACTTTTAAATATAAATAAAAATATATGCAAGATTTGACAACAACAAGGGCAGCCAATAGCAGCAGTTTAAGTGTACATCCTCTCTCGACCAATAGGAATGCACCACGTCATTTTCCTTCCCAAGAACACTTCAGGTAGGTTACGTTTTTTAAAGTTCCAGCAGTGGCGTGAACTGCTTTTTCTTTGTCTAATGGAGCATGGCATGGATAGAAACATGAAGGTATTAATGATTTTGTGAGTAAAATTTTTGAATTGGTAGTAAAGAGAGGATTGAATAGTGTTAGAGTGACATATGAGTGTTGAGTGGGATGAGCGATATGATTGGTAGAAGCGGGCGGAGGGTAGGGTCTGCCGTGGTAGGGTCTGGTGAACACTTTTCAAACAACAGCATCCAGCATCTTTTAAAGTCTCTTATAGCCACCAGGAATCGCTAGTGTCTCCGTGACTTTTTTCAAGATAACAACAGTTCTACTCGCCGAATATTACTCAAAGTTCTTATCAGCATCCAGGAAACAACATAAAAGAATGTAATTCCCATTTTCACCCAAAGGAACATTTATTTTACAAGATTCAGGCTAGAGGAGCGCTCCGCGCTCTAGGCGCCCGCAGAAGTCAACGTCAACTTCCAAAAATAGTCATCAGAACGCCGTCTACCAATAGGAACTCTCCATTTCAGCAACCATCCAATAGTAAATCATCTTCCCATTCCTACTCCATTGTAGAAAGAATAAAGGCCCATCAAAAGCCAAGTTATCACTGCAAGAACTTTGATATGGGCTTGAAAGCTGTTCTCGTGGCCTAGAAGCTCACTGAAAATGCAACTCGTGTCAATATTTTTTTTCGAAAACTTCATTTATCGAATGTTTCAGAGAACAAAAGAGTAATTTAGAAAATTAAACTATTTATGAAATAGTTTTTGCTAGGTTTACTAGCTTAATGTTTCATTATAAATAAAAATTGTTTAAATTATATATACTTCGTTAATAAAAGAATCAGCAGATTTAATGAAGGAGGTAAATGTTTTCATCGCAAAACTTCAATTGTTATATCGAGTCAAGAACAATAGATTTTGCTTTCAAATTAAAAACGAACACGATATGATAAAAACATTTTAAAAGCATCTATTGGTCATCGTAAATCTAAAATAAATCGAATCATTAGATGAAAAATAATAAACTGAAATATCCGGTGCAGGTGGCACAATATTGCCGACCTTTTATCACGCGGATGTAATCCCAAACAAATGTTAAATTCTAAATGGTGGGAGGGTCCAATTTGGTTGAAAGAAACTCCAGAATCCTGGTCTGTTAGTGAGGTTAGTTCTCAACCCAGTGAAGTAGATATCGAAAGGAGAAAGTGCAAAATTGTAAATATGAATCTAACAGAAGACACCCCCCCTTGGTATGCAGAAAGAGCCTCTGATTATGATAAAATGATCCGAGTATTTGCTTGGGTATTAAGATTTATAAATAATTGTAAATTAGTGAATGGAAAATGTAAAAACAATGAACTTTCACAATCTGAGTTTGAAAGTTCTGAAAAGAAGTTAATTTGTTTAGTTCAAAGCCAATATCTTTCTAATGCAAAATTTTTAAATTCTGTTATAACTTTTGTTAATAATGAAGGTATTCTTAGAGTAAAAACAAAAATAAGTAACCGAGATGATGAAAGATCTTTTTTGTACCCAATATTGTTACCTGATAAATGTGAGTTCACTAAATTGTTAGTTAAAAATGTACATAGAAAAAACTGTCATGCTGGAATCCAAATGATGCAATGCCTGTTGAGGGAGAATTTTTGGATAATCAGAGGTAGAAGAGCTATCAAAAATGTTCTTTATAATTGTATTGCATGTAACCGCTATAAGGCTAAATCTATGTCAAGCGAACCAACGCCTCTGCCACCAGACCGTGTCACTGATTGTTCGCCATTCGAAATTGTGGGAATTGATTTAGCTGGGCCACTGTTTTTCAAAAATGAATGAAAAGTGTGGATGGTTCTGTTTACTTGCGCGGTATACCGGGCTATTCACCTTGAACTAGTTAATTCCCTTTCTTCGGATGCCTTTCTTTTGGCCCTTAGACGATTTATCGCTAGACGTGGACGACCACGAACGATTTATTGTGATAATGGGACTAATTTCCGGGGTGCTTCTAATGATCTACAAAATTAAATTGGAGTAAAGTTCAAAAGGAGACTAGAACTCATAAAATATTTTGGAAATTTATTCCTCCAACCGCGGCTTGGTGGGGTGGCTGGTAGGAGAGGTTGATCCGCACCATAAAGGATTTATTAAGGCGTACTTTAGGTAAATCTGTGTTATCCCATGAGGAACTGTATACCTTAATTTGTGATTGTGAATCAATTATTAACTGCAGACCTTTCACATATGTATCAGAAAATCCTGAAGAATTGATTCCTCTTACCCCCAGTATGTTCCTTATCGAGAACAGAAGTTCTAACACTGATGATATGGAAGAGTTGAATTCGAGGAGTCTGAACAAAAGAATAAAATATCGTAGTAAACTACTAAAGGACTTACGCCAACGTTTTAGGAAAGAATATCTTGGACAACTCGTGCAAAAACATAATGAAAAGCAATCGCGTAATCCTCAAATTGGAGAAATAGTTTTAATAGGAGATGATAATAAAAAACGACTGTTTTGGCCCTTGGCAAAAATTATTGAGTTGATTCCAGGGCGCGATGGAAAAATTCGCACAGTTAAACTTAAAACGCAACATGGGACAGTTTTATGCCCCATACAGCGTATCTACCCATTAGAAATTTATTCAAAGGAATCTGTTGATGGGGAACTGGGTGGAGAGGAATCTAATTCTAATAATGTGACTGATAATGAAAACAATGTAGCATCTGCTAATGCTGTGATAGTGAGAAAATTTACATCCTCTGGAAGGCCTGTGAAAGCCCCTTCAAGACTCGATCTTTTGAATAATGGTTGTTATACTCTTGTGACTCTATCTGAGTCTCAAAGTGGGGAGGATGTTGCGAAACGAAGTGAAATATCTGCCGCTGTGCGGCTGTGCTGTGACGTCAGCCTGCGAGCTGACTCTCATTTACGAATGTAAAAACAGAACGATTTGTGCACTCGGCGATAGCTGAGCGTTTACTTGTGTGTGTCTCTGTGTTGTGCCGTCCTTTATGAATAAAGTGTATGTTTGATGAAATCTCTTAGGATTTATTTTCATCCAGGTACCCAAGCATCGGGTAGATGCAGCCCAATTGATTTTACTTTTGAATTCTAAGGTTCGTTTTAGAACATTGTATATCTAATTTTCCTTCAAATAATATTATATCACTATAATAAAGTTAGAAACAAACACATGAAATAAAAAAAAAATTGACAAAAATAGTTTTTCTTTTGGATCATTCTTAAACAAATAGCTATGAATTCCAAAAAATTTACGATAAAAATAATTCCTTACAGAATATGGTTTTAACTTTAACCATTTATGCATTCATGTGCAATGAAAGTAAGGTATCACTCAATAAATGAAAAAAATTTAAATATTTTTGAAGAACAACCATGTTTGTGCCATTAATTGAATTACAATGTAAAACTAAGATTTTTGTGTTGGTAGAAAGAAATAAGAATCATTTGCTCATGACAAGGCAACATATACGTAAGTCATCGGTTAAACTGTATTCAAGGTATAAAACATAAAAAACATGTCTTTCTATTTTTCAAAATAATTAACTTATGATAAACTGTTTTAAGAGCAAAATAAAATTAGCTATAATTTAAAATTTTACTAGTTTAAATTGCTGTATAGCTTAAACAGAACAACAAATAATTTAATCTAAATTTAAATCTAATGTTCCTTATTTTTCAAACATTAGAATCAGCCTTATAAATAAAAATGTTATACGTGAAATATAGCATTATTCAAAAATACTTAAATTAAAATTATTCGAATTTAATTTTCAGATGGATTAGAATTATATTAGAATATATTTATGTGCTTTTATTTCAATGTGTTAGAATCAACTCGTGATTTATTGATATATAAAAATATGTAGAAAACAAGAATGTTGCATTTTGAAATACAAAAGAAGTTTAACAAAACATAAAAAGTAAATAACTTAATAAGTGCTAGTTTCAAAAGGTATCTTTTTAAAGCAGAAAATAATTTTCAACTTACTTTTAAAGTATATAGAAACTAGCATCAAAATTAATTAATAGGAAGCACTACATCTTAACTACACAATTAAATGAGAGAGAAAAATAAGAGATGGTTATAAAAAATCTAAAATATTTCTTACCGAATACATATGAAGAAATAATATAGGAAATACGAAAAAATTAAATTTATTTATTGAAATGAAATTGAAGCACAAGATGTCAGTAGCCTACACATTGGGAAATTCTACACTAATGCAACATGTCAAGTTTTTGTAGATATGAAGCGATTATGAGTGGCACAAGAGCCAAATGTGTCTAAGCCGTGCCAAACCTTTGTTTAAACCATATTCTAGACAGATAAAAAGATGAGAAAATAAAAAAATTAAATGATAAGGAGGGTTGTAAATATTAAAAACTCATAGGTTACCTGAGGAGCAACCCCCTCATGTTTACAAAAGACAGGAAATCCCATAAGTAAGAAAAAGATCGCTAGGATTTACCACACAATCATGATTCTCATACTTATTTTGAAAAAGTTCACCCCTGAGAGCCTTGGAGATCCGAGGAAAACAATCCAAATAAATAAAAATATTTTTTGCTATTCTGATTGAAATTTTGTTTCCATTAATACACCAATGTCTCCATCTAAGGAATTTGAAAAATAAGAGGGTTTCTCACAGTTACAAATATGAAAATGCTTTCTTAAATCAAAACTGACAAAGAAAACATTCTGGAAAAAATGACAAACAATAAACTTATTCTTAGTTTAAATATAAAAATATTTTCTCTAGAATTACTAATAAAAAAGATTTCTATGAAATTTCACAAATATAAGGCTTATCAGTCATATGAACAGGCAAATGAGTATTTAAGGTCCCCTTCTGGGAGAAAGCCTTCTTACAAATTTAACAATCATAGGGCTTTTCCTTCGTATGAATACGCAAATGAGTTTTTAAGTTCTCCCTTTGAGAGAAAGTCTTCTGACAAATTTTACAAAAAAAAAGGCTTTTGCTTTGTATGAATACGCATATGAGTTCTTAAGTTTTCACTACGAGAGAATGCCTTCTTACAAATTTCACAAACATAAGACTTTTCCTTTGTATGAATACGCATATGAGATTTTAAGTACTGACTTAATGAGAAAGCCTTATTACAAATTTCACAAACATAGGGTTTTTCCTTCGTATGAATAAACAAATGAGTTTTTAAGGGCCCAATCTGGGAGAAAACCTTTTTACAAACATAAGGCTTATCCTTTGTATGGACACGTAAATGTTTCTTTAAGTCTCCACTTCCTGAGAAAGCCACCTTGCAAATTTCACAAATATAAGGCTTTTCCTTAGTATGAATACGCAAATGTGTCAAGAAGTTACCTTTTTGAGAGAAAGCCTTCTTACAAATTTCACAAACAAAAGGCTTTTCCTTTGAGTGAATATGCAAATGAGTTTTTAAGTGTCCACTTAGCGAAAAAGCCTTCTTACAAATTCCCCAAATATAAGGCTTTTCATTTGTATGGATATACAAATGAGTCAGCAAGATACCCTTTTGAGAGAAAGTCTTTTTACAAATTTCACAAATACAGCACTTTTCTCTAGTATGGCTACGCCGATGAATCTTTAAATTCACACTTTGAGAGAAAGCTTTGTTACAAATTTCACAAACATAAGGTTTTTCCATCATATATATACATTTAAAAAGCTTTTACCAGAAAAGCATATTTTGCAAAAGGTGCAAACATAAAGTTTTCGTCAGATTCTGTAAATAAAATCATTTTGAAATTTTGGCTAATAGAAAAAGCATTGTTGTAAGTATGACACAAATAGAGTTTATCACTTGAATGAGTTTGTAAATGGATTTTTAAAGTATGATTTTTAATAAGGAAAAAAAAATGTAGCATGTTTCCTAAGAGCAATATATTCACTGCCTATGAACGGATTTTTGCCCAATTAAATAATGTATTGAGGAAAAATCTATTGCATTCATTTTTATTAATTTTTCCTTTCATATGACTTACAAATTCTTCTGTAAATAACCTAGAAAACATCTTTTGAAGAAAAAAAAATTTTGATGAATTTTCAATCCTTTACTGTTAGGTAGTCTGGTGTATTTCATTAAATTCTTGTTCCTTTACAATGATAAATTTTTAACCGAATGGATAAATGTTTAGTTGAAAGGCATTTTAGATTTGAAGTAAATCTCACACATACTTATATGGTATGCTTTTGTAGGATAGAGGTGAATTCTTTTCAAACAGCAGCACAATAACACATTCAAAATTGCTCTTCTAAATATTAGTTCTAAATACACATTTTCTCGATTTGATTTATTGTTTAAATAGCTGTACATTGTGGCTCAGCGGTAAAGACAGTTGATATGGTACTTCCCCCTAAAGTCATTTCTCGCACGCAGAGCTATTTCTGATTGGTGCGTGAGTATAACGGGCTTTTCTGAGTTGCCTAGTTTGGTGCTTTAGTGCTTTTTATGCATTTATGTATCGTAATATAGTTGCTTGAAATATTGAAATATTTTAAATTCTAATTTCTTTTTCTTACAATTAAAATCAATACATTCATAAATTTCATTTCTCAAATAAAAAATGTTTTTACATGTGTTTTATTACGTGTTTTTACTTTCAATGATACTTATGGATACTTTAAAAACGAAGGAATTTTTAAACTTATATATCAAAAGTTAAATTAAGAAATACATATTAAAATTTTAATAATATTAAGAAATATACCATTATCAACAAAGCATCTTCATGTAATTAAATTATATGAATGATTTATTTATTCAAAATTAAATCAAATAATTCGAATACTATAATTTTGGAATTAGTTATGTATTCGTTTATATTTAACAAAATAAATTTTATAAATAAATTCTTATTCAAAAACTTTTGAAAATTTCTTACATTCTTAAAATGTAATAAAATGAAGGGATTCAAGCTGCTGTACAAAGCCTTTTTCGTACATTTAGGCACATGAAATTTTAATGTTCTTCTCTACTGACAGTTTTAAACGCCAATTCTTTGAATAAATTAAAGGAAGAATTGTGTGATAAAAATTACAATATTACTTATATGAAACTAATTCCCATAGTAAGAATGCTATATTAATAAATTCGGTAAACAAGAGAAAAGAAAAACCAGAAGACGTTTTCTTTTCTATTTTTAAGAAAAATAACTATTCGAGAGGTCTTGACATACTTTGAGCCACAAATCACATTTCCTTACATTAAAAAAAATTAATGAATTACATTTTCTTCATTAAAAGAAACATTCAGAATGAACTAATATTATTTAAAGGAACTAGTTGATTGCGCGTTTGAACAATCGAATTGCTGAAAAAACCGGCAAAATCTTATCTTATTTTACAGATAATGCTATATTCAAAACCAATGAAACAGCCTCAGAAATAGCTTTCTTCATAGAAGTGACTCCTGCATGGGGAATGGACCTAGATTCCAACCCCAACGAATCCAAAGAAAAACCTAAAAAGAAATTTTCACTCTTAAATACGCAAAAAGTGAAACGGAAAAAAATATCTCAGACATCATCACCGAAAAACAACTTTTCACCTCTATCGTCCTCAAAAGATGAAGTAATGCAGACAATCACCTCGACCTATGTTTTTGATCCAAATCAACCCTCTACATCTAATCCGAGAATCAGCTAAACTACTACTGTTTCCGCTTCTCAAAACACCTTCAAGAAAGCAAAAGTATCATCAGTTACAATAAACAATCTAGCCAATACAACCAGAGTCGGTCTTCTCTATAAAAGGGTCTGGGAACAAGAAATCATTTGGGGCACAAAAATTTTAAGGCTAAAAAAATTACAAACATGAACATATATTAGTAAGGTATCTTTGTTTAATGCGTGATTTTGTTTTTGCTAATATACGAATGATTTCAGCAAAATTACAATTATTTTGCAATTTCTTTTTCGATACAAGTACATTCAAGCGTTCTGAAGATATGTTTGAGTAAAAAGTTCTGTTTAGGTGGGAATACTCGGGAGTTCCTCGAGTCAAATAACAAAAATTAACTTTTCGCATCATCAAGAATTAGTATGAAAGATTGTCGAAATTCATAGATCTACTATAATAGAATTTACGATAAAGTGAATGTTACGTCATTCTGACAACGATAGGAATATTGTCAGGTTTTCGTGTGCAAGAGTACATCATTTTAGTTTTTGATCTTCCCCTCAATCGCGGAGGCCCAGTGCATAGCATCCACCGTACACCCGAGATGGACGGCCCTGAATACATCTAATTTCCTGAAAGAATTACAAACTATCACCGGTATTAAGATTTGGGCAAAATAAGTAAACATTAGCTTAAAAATCCCCCTCCCCTCCTCGATAGCCTATCATATAATAAGACAATTCATCGAACAAATAAGCCTTCAAGAATATGCAAATCAGCTATCAAGTGCGAAATTCTTGAGAATTGTAATAAGAGGAATATCTGCCGCCATATCCCAACTGAAATGATTAACGACTTCAAAAATTACAGTATCAATTTCCAAAAAGACTTCAATATGATAAACAAGAAAACTGGATAGTCCATGTCTCTTCTTTTCCTACTCAACCTAGCCAAAACTGAAATCAACAACAAAATTTACAACATAGACGAACTTTCTTATATCAAAATATTCAGTACCATTGCACCAGAAACATGTCCACACCAAATGTTTTATATCATGGCTCTAAATTTTCATCACCATTGGCAAATCACCCTGTCAATTTTCCTGGAAGCCTACAGAATCGACTAAACAAACCACTAGCACCTTTTAAGATGAATGTCTAGGAGGAAAGAGGAAAAAATCAAGAATAAAGACACAAAAGACGTAAAAAAATACAGGACAACTAGCAACAAAAGGATTTCCCACTCCTCCCAAACAACATACTCCTAGAATACTCACCAACCATCTCACAGCCTGCGGTACATATAACAAACACTCCCCACAAAGAAAGAAGAAACTTCGACCATCACAGACATCCTAGAAAACCTTTAAAATCCACAACCGAAGGAAGTATTTGCTATGCTTCATCAAGTTATTGCAAAAGCCAACTCCAATCTTTCCAATTATCAAAAAACTGAGAGCAATTTTCAAAATAACAGGAGCAGACCTCGGATTTAAACATTTAACCAAAGACTTTCTAATGCACCCCTCAAAATAGTTACTTAGAATTAAAATCGCATTCCCAGCAATCTGCTAGTATTTCAACAATACTCTATTGACAATAACACAGATATAATTGCCCTTCAAGAAACTATTCTTTCGACCAGAAACAATCTAAAATGTCGCTAATTATACTACTGGATATATTCCTGGACATTCAAAAATCCTCGGACCGCCTCTGGCACGATGGGTTAATTTACAAACTCATTAAACTTGACTTTCTTAATTACCATAATCAATAAATATCTCAAAAACAGAATATTCCAAGTTAGATTCGACAATGAACTTTCAGTAATTTGCAATACTCACACAGGGACCTCTCAAGGGTCCATAACTTCTCCCCTAATTTATTTCTTGCACACATATGACTCCCCTCAGAATCCCTATAATAGCCTTTGTCTCTTTGCAGATGATGCAGCAAGTCCCCACACAAGATAAAAACCAATTAAAGTTATCAAAAATTTCCAATCTCATTTTTAAAAAAAAATTCAAAAAAGGTCTACACTTTGGCGGATTACTGCAAACACTTAACAAAACTAAAGCTATTGTTTTTTGAAAAGATCATATCCCACTCCCTGACACACAATTAAAATTCTTTAATTCTGATATCTCATGGGAGTCTGATGCCAAATATATCGGGGTTATCTTAGACTCCAAATTAACTTTTGGAAAACACGTACAATTCATTATTAATAAAAGCTTGACAAAATCCATAACTGCTCCCCTCTAATAGGAGAATACTCTGTTCTCACCCTCCCTAATAAAATCCTTTTTCAATAACCAAATAATCAGACCCATTCCCCAAATGCTTCTTTCGTGTGGGATCAAGCGGCTCCCACTTATATTTAAGAAATCAAAATTCTGCAAAACAAACTACTAAGAATAATCGTTAACTCCCCTTGGTATGTCAGAAATTCTGTCATACAAAAGGATCTTAAAATCCCTGAAATAAATAGACCCACCGACTACATATATCCAGAAGCTTCTTTTTTAAACTTTCAAATCATACTAATTCACTAATAAGAGCCTAGCTTTTATTTACCCATGATAACGGAACCCATCCATTACCATATCAAACTTGTAATAATTATTTCCTCCTCATTCCCTCATAACCATAAGCATTCCAACTGAAACATTTTCGATTTATCCTAACCAAACCGACTATTTTTGTCGGGGAACATAACCCTCTCGGGCTTTAATCCCCTGTGAATTGGCTATTATTTGAGGTGAGACTGAATTTTGGTTTTACACTTGCCCAGAAGTTAAGATTTAGATATTAAGATAATAAAATAAAATTACAGTGCAATAGCTTTTTGGAAAATATGAAATTAATTTTGAAAAATATGCTGAATATATATTATTAATATTAGAATATCACTAGTTGAAGTACTAGTGTTAAAATTAATCCAAAAGAGAAGATGGTTGAAATTCATGAGTTTAGGCTTAGGATATTGCTGCAGTAGTCTATTGGATTCCTGCTTGCTTGTTCAGTCTGGTCGCAGTGAGAGCGCGCTCTGTGATTGGTCAATGGTGTGGTGTGTTAATTCTGTTTATATAGGTGGGTGCATAGGGGTGAGATTTTGTGAGGAGTGTGGTTGTGTTACCTGTGTTTTTATAATATAAGTGAAATTAAAGAATTAAAATTTCTCGTGGTCTGTGTAGTTGTGGGTTGTTTCTGAGTGGGGTGTATTTTTCTATTTCTTGAATGGTTTTATTGCCCGAAGTATCCATTTTTTGGTAGAAATTTCCTGATAATTTTTTAATGAAGTTTTTAAGAGTTGGAAGTTTAATTGAGTATTTGATGTCTGTGTGTCTCATGTACCAGTGTGCTCTTACTATCATTCTAATGGTAGAATTTTGGGATTTTTCTAATAATTCCAGTGTTGTGTCAGCACAATGCGACCAGACTGGGCTAGCATAGGTCAGGATAGGTCTTAGTATCAGGGTGTAGATAAGCAATTTATTACGTCTACTTAATGTAGATTTACGCGAAATAAGGGGGGAAATATTATTTACTGCAGAATTATACTGCTTTTAATTCGTAGAACGTGTTGTTTAAAAGTGAGTTTTTTATCCAACGTTACACCAAGATATTTGGTGTCTAGAGACCAGGGTATATTTTTGTTTTTCAGAAAAATGTCTGGTTCTATTTTTCTGTAGTTTCTGGAGAAGAAGACAACCTCTGTCTTGGAAACGTTCAGGGCTATTTTCCAAGTAGAGTACCATGCTTCTAGTTTCTGTAGGTGTTCGTTTAGTGCTTGGTCTATTTTGGGTGAAAAGTAGTGTCTTGCTAGTATCGCAGTGTCATCTGCATACATGCATATTTTTGTATTTTGGTGTTTAGGGATGTCGTTCACGTAGTAATTGAACAAGGTGGTTGAGAGGATTCCTCCTTTTATCCTAACCCAACTGTATACCCCCCCCCAACTAAGCAACTGCTCCCCCTCCCTCCCTCCCTTTCCCACCCATTTACACTTCATTTACTAGAGTTATTCCTCCTCCCGTCTCACGACTGATGTTACGCTGAAGACCAAATTATAAACTAATCTAAACATAGCTAATATCTTCCTATTTCTTTCTCTCTCTTACTAAACACCTCATTATCACAATTTTTTTTTAATAATTATTAAAATTATACAATTGTAAAATTAAAAATTACAGTTAGCAAAAAATTAAATTTTTTAAAAAAAGTAAATGAGATAATTGTAATAACTTACAATTTGTAACATATATATATAATTGAAATCTACTTATATAATTAGCAGAAAAATTTATGTAATAAAAAAATAATACTAACCTCAAGTCCTCGAGATCTACATATCAGCACTAATGTGTAAAGGTAGAATCGTTTATTGAAGCAAACGTAAGATAAAAAAAAAGTATAAAAAGATTTAATAATAAAAAAATATCCCCCCCTGCACATATCTCACACCAATATCAAATACATCCTCTCTCTTCTTCCGTCTTTTTCCTATTGCATGTCAAATCAAATACGTTATCAATACACACCAGTTACATAGTAGGCTAATTTAAAAAAAAAAAAAAATTCATGACTATAAACAAAGTCAGAATGAGCAAAGTGTCTTTAAGGACTGGCTCTCGCATACCATTTGATTGTTGTTGTGTTCATGAATCCGCGTCACTAAGTGGTGCAAGTGCTGTGCATCTGTTTCTGCTGATCTTGCCCCACCTCTGCTGCCCGTAAGTTGTCCTGAAGGCTTACGAATAAAGCGTCATTTGTCTTTCCCCACCGTGTTGGACTTCACTCCCACACACCCAGGAAATTTTTCGTAACAACATTTTGAAAATTGTTACAGAACATGATTATGATAACTTGAGGGTTCATAAATGTAAATTATATTCTTTTTGAAAGGGAAATTAATATTTCAAGTTTAGTTTAGTTTTCATTAACGACGCACTAGAAGCAACACGGCTACTGGCGACGGTGAGTGAGTGAGTGAATGTAAGGTTTATTGGCGCAAGAGCCAGATATGGCTATGCTGCGCCAAACAAGATTAAACTGTGGTCTAGACGTGAAGTTGAAAAAAAGATAAAAAGTGGTTGATAAGGAGGGTCGAAAATAAAGAAAGATCGCTAGGGTATCCCGGGAGTGCGTCCCCCGTGTTTACCAAAGACAGTAAACCCCATGGGAAAGAAAAAGATCACTAGGGTACCCGGGTTCGTGAAGCCCGTACTTACCTGAAGAAGGCAAGTCCCTGAGATCCCCTGATATAATTCCCAGGGGCAGGGTGTCCGGCTATACCCCTAGACGCTGGGTACCCATTTTAGTCGCCTTTTATGACATGCATGAGCTACAGTGAGACTATTCTGTCATCCCCGGTCACCACACGGGTCTATTGGCGACGGACCTCGTAATTTTGAACCTCAGTCAAGTGACGAAGTTTAGTTTAGTTTTTATTAACGACGCACCAGAAGCAACACGAGGGCTACTGGCCACGGACCTCGTAATTTTGAACCACGATCAAGCGACGAGGACGACGTTTGCACCCCTTCTCCTAACTTCCACGCCACGCCAATGGGAGGACTTTGGGCCCCGACAGATTTAACGTGCATCAGCCCCGGCTACATGACAGGTCTTTAGCGGCCAGGACTTGAACCCGCAACTGCACGAAAAACGCCGGCCATGAATCAGAAACCATGACCCCTAGGCTACCGCGGTAAATTAAAAAAAACTTCAAAGTATGATTTTTGAATTAACAAAGTCAGATTTTTTTTTTAAAATCCGTTTTACATTTTTTCGTCAAAAGCATATAATTTAACTGTCTGTTGACAGTTTTTAGACGAAAATTCTCTATTTTAAAAATAATTTATAGCAGTAAATATGGAAAATTTTTATATCTTTCTTCAATCTGAATATTGAATGCATTTTTTATTTTGTGGATAAATAGCTAAAAAAAGTATTTTTTAAATTCATTTTTATTTTATTACACATTGCACGAATCAAATAAAAATGAGGCTAAAGTAACTGGCAAGAAAAATAAATCAATATGTATCTTTTTTCTAAAAAAAAAAATTACAACTTTACGTTTAATTAAGTTATTCTTTTGCACATTACGAGAGCAACTATAAAGTAAATTCTAATGCATACAACAACAAAAAATATTCCAGGAGTTCTACTCGGAAGGTAATTGCCCATGTTTTCAACAATTTACATTTATCATTGATTCAGGGGCATCAAAGGTGCTACAAAATGCAAATTGTTCAAAAATTCCGTACTCTTTCCTTTTAGCTCATAATTGAAAACATATCTATATATTGTCACTATTATCTGGCACAATGATGTACAATATGAAAAACGGTATTTCAAAAATACTTATAAAGAATCTGAACAAGATTATGACAAATGATTCATTTTCTTATTGTGATATTTTAACAGGTAAAATTTAGGAAAATAATCTGCTCCGAAGTTATTTATCATAAAGGGGAGGGAGGAATCCATGCTTTACAACCCACCACACCTATGTACTAGTATGAGTCCGTTTTCATCATTGGTGCATTTTCCTTACTTTGTTGAACCTCCCCAAACAGTTTTGTTGGTGCCGAGGGAAGCTTTACAGAAGTTAAAATATGTTCACATCAAACTTTACAAACTCATGTATAAAGCTTTCCAAAATTTTGAATTACTGGCATTGAACAGCTATCCTGTACATATTCGTTCGATGAATTAGATCAGTCGAAATGAAATACAAATTAGAAGTAGATTAAGATGGAAGGAAAATTATTCTAAGAAAAAATATTACATATGAATAAGTGAAGAATTGATTCAGTGTCAAATAATTTGGCAATTATCAAAAAGACAGGCAGCAATATGAAAAAAATAATTTCTGTTCTTGTTACAAACTTTTCACTTGGATATAAACTTTCAAAAATTTCCATTTTTTTAAGGCTCTTACAAACATCCTTTACACAATAACTTTCTCTAAGAAATTATGTTAATTTAGTATTTTTTTTTTTTTGTTTTGTTTTCAACTGAATATAAATATCAGGAATTAAGAAACTACATACTTTAAAAATTTCATTAATTTTCTTTCAGTGTATATTATTAAGGTGACCAATCGTTCTCGTTTAGGGAGACAGTCATTTTTTTTGTAGGTTCTGTCGTTCCTCGATAAGTGTCCTCCTTTTTGATATTTTGAAACTAATCTGTTAATCCCTTTATTCAGGGACGCCGCGTCAAACTGTTACGCAAATTTTGAATACAAAAAACTTTTAAGATATTCAAAAGTTAGATAGCTCACTCTAACACCTGCTGCGAGCGTGTTTTACAATTATTTGAGTTCATACTTTTTAAGTATACACAAATGTTCAAAAATTCTGGAATCTTTTTTCAATTATGAATTATCGGAGATATTAATGTATTTTGTACATAATCGGAGGTATCTATTTTCATGAAACGGTTCAAAAGATTGATGGTGAACATATTTCAGCTACAGAAGTTAGTTTTACTTTGAACGATTTTGTCCTTCAATATAAATTACGATTTGAAGAAAAATTTATTCCCTTAATAATAAAACGAAAATTGTCACATATAGAGGAATCAAATCCGAGTCTAATAGAAAGGTGTATCAAAGAAGTGCAGGAGTTTTACCAAACATCTGTTCAATATGTCGAAGAACGCTCTGAAACAAATATCACAGGAAATAACAGTTTTCAATGGCGTTTTTTGACTTCCTCGCAAGTAAATTGGGCAGATATCGAAAATTGTGTTCAGTTTTTATAAAACAATTGCCTGATATTAAAATAAACAATTGTTTGTTTGAAGAATTTAGCAGACAGGGTGTGTACTTAAATTCTGGTAAATAGAACAATATGAAATTTAATAGGTTGAAATCGATAAAAGACGAGTCGAAATATTTAACAATTTAAAAAAATAAATACATTCCATATGAAAATTTAGTTATTCTTGTCAAATTTACGTCGTGCTACCCTGGGACTAATGCAGCAGTTGGAAGCATTTTTTCAATTGGAAATGATTTTTGACAAGTGAGAAATCAAGATTGAATGTTGATACTCTGCACTTACCGTAAAATGCAGAACTTACCGTAAAATTCAATATAAAGGATATTTCTTGCTCCGAAATTTCCAATATATTGTTAGAAAATGATATATTGAAAAAAATATTCATTCAATAGAAAAATACTCATTTAATTAAATAATTAAAAGGGATATAGGCATAATTAGTTTATTTTATTTAAATCAATAAAATATTCCATTTATTATGCCGTACTTTTTTCTTAAAATTTTTTCGTCCTCCCTTCATTGTAAAAGAATTGGTCACTTTAATACTATTAGTAATGGTATTGACAAAATATTTATTTACTCATTTAAATGTTCTAATTATTACAAGTGAAAAGAATGCAATGATGAATCACACTTAAAATAGAAAAAGGGAAAAAATGTATCAATAACATAAAGAAATTGCAGTGATTATTAGATTGTACTTTTTAACCATACTGTTTTTAAAAATACACAGCTTTTCACTTTGCTATAAAAAAAAAATGAAAATTTTATCAGCATTTGTATTGAGACGAGCCCCCCCCCCCCCCCCCCCCCCCCCCCCCCCCCCCCCCCGGGGGGGGGGGTATTGGAGAAAAATTATTGTCATACTGAAATAAACTGATGTCTTTACACTAGTGAAGTCAGAATACAAATGTTATTTTAGAATGTAGTATTAACTGAAAAATTATGCAAGTTAGATTGCTATTCTTCAGTATTAAACAAAATCAGGTTTAATACTTATAAGGATTTTAATGAAAATAATACACACAATTTTTTAACACAAAAATATATTAATACAGCATCCATTTAATCATTCCTATTCTTACATGGTTACCAGATAACAATTTATGTTAATACAAATACATTTTATAAAAAAATGAATATTTAACTGTAGTGAGTGTGAAAGTGAAGGTTATTGGTGCAAGAGCCATTGTGGCTAAACTGTGCTAAACAAGATGCAACTGTGGTTTAGATGTGCAAAAAAAAAAAAAAAAAAAAAAAAAAAAATTGGTTGACAAGTGAGGTTCAAAAATAGGGAAGTATTGCTAGAGTAACCCGGGGTGCACCACCCAAGTTTACCAGACAGTAAACCCTATAGGAAAGAAAAAGATCATTATGGTGCCTCAAGGTCATGATGCCTGTACTTACCAAAAGAAGGCAAATCCCTGAAGTCCCTTGATATAATTCCCAGATGCTGGGTACCCATTTTAGTCACCTCTTACAACATAAAGATGAAACAATCAAAGCTACATTAATTTGTTAAAATATTATATTCTCTTATGTATTGACATTCATTAGTTCATTTAATATGTTACAAATTTAAACTGAAATTATATTTTTTAAATTTAGCATAACTGGTGAATATAACAAACATGTTAAAACATAAACTTGATATTTTTCAAAAATTTTACATTATGAATCGAACTAATTTTTAATTAACTCATGAATTATTCAGTTGCCAAGGTATTACTCACTAAAAGAACACAATTACTTCTTCTACAGTTACTAGTTCAGTGACAAGGACAACAACTGAAATGGCACTACCCTCTTGCAACCTCTACAACAAACCAACATGAGAACTTTGAGCCAAGTAAGATTTAACGCGCATCAGCCCAGGCTGGTCTTTAGTGACATCAGGGCTCAACCCCGCAACTCAACCAAAACTGCCGACTACGAGTCCACGACCATGCCCATAAGGTAACTGCAGTCACCTAAAAATTTTTTGAAGAAAGCCATATAATGATTCAGCAATTTGCTAGATTTATTACTTAGAGTAATTATTTAGAAAATATCCAATAATTCATCAACAGCTAAATATTGTAATATAAGGACAAACAATTTCTATGTATATCATTTGTTACTACTTAAAAAAAGGCATTACACACCTAGGAAATTTATATAATACCCATATCTTATAGAATATAGGAATTAACTCAATACAAGTACACATGTTAAATTGAGTTTTTTATAACTAGAAATGCAAGAATAACCAATTTTTAAGTATACTGTTTAATATTTATAAAACAGCATACATACACACTAGGAAATTTACATCACACTCATACCATACAGAATAAAGAAATTGAACTAAATACAAAAATACATGCCACAATGAGGTTTTCATAACTGTTATAGGAATTTTAAACAACATGATTACATATTAGAAAAAAACATTCCATTTGATACAAATACTGCTTGATGTACACCTTACATGAAAATTTTTAAGAAATTATTTTTCATATTATTAAAAAAAATAAAGAACATTTACAAAAATTCTTTGTGTTAAAAGTTTTTTACTTTTAATAAATTCAGGAAAAATGTAACAGAAAGAATAAAATTAACATGCATGTCCATGTTTTAAATTCTTGTGTAACATAAAAGGTAGATAATTAATTTTGTATAATACATTTACTTCAAATGCAATTTTATACAAATAACCTTTGTGACATAATTAAAAATATAAGTACATATCAAATCAGTTCTCCATAAGCCACAACTGGTTAAGCTGCTCCAAACATTTATCTAACATGTGTACTAGACAGAAAAAAAAAAGAAAGTAAACAAAGTGGTTGATAGGAATATGGGCATTAAGTAGAAAAACACAGCTAGAATATCTCAGGGATATGTTTCCCACCTTTACAAAGTCATTACAGCCTATGGGAAAGAAAAATGGGTGCTTCAGATTTCATACCTAAAGATGATAAATCACTGAGGAACTAAGAGGGAAAAATTTTTATAAAATAAAAATATTTGTTTTCATGTTTACATTCAAATTTTCTTCCATTCCATGCAATAACATCAACCAATAAAGCAATTTCAAATAAAAGTATTCTTCCTTGTCGTGAAAATGTAAATGTCTTTTTATATGATTTGAACAATTTGACAACAATTGACACAGCGATTTGAAAATATGATTAACATACAGCTTTTACTTAGTACGAGTATATAGATATTTTCTAAAAGTGTTACTAGTAATAGATAAAGTAATCTGAGTAATTTTACAGAAATAAGGTGTGTCCCAAATGTCTCTTATGTCACCACTTACTGAGAATATCTTCCAACAAACATACAGCTTTTCGAATGAATGTACACATAAATGATTCATTAAGTTCCCCTTCGATGCAAAGCTTTCTTACCAATTTCATTTACCCTCGTCACTAATATGAATCTTCAAATGCTTCTTTAACAAATCACTTCTTGAGAAACCCTTCTGACAAATCTCACAAACATAAGGCTTTTCTTTCGTATGAATACGCAAATGCTTCTTTAGTGAATCGCACCTTGTGAAACCCCTCTTACAAATTTCACAAACATAAGGCTTTTCTTTCGTATGAATACGCAAATGTTTCTTTAAGTATTCACTTAGTGAGAAAGTCTTCTTACAAATTTTACAAGAATAAGGCTTTTCTTTAGTATGAATACGCAAATGAGCATTTAAATGCCCACTAGTTGAGAAAGCCTTCATACAAATTTCACAAATATAAGGCTTTTCCTTTGTATGATCACGCAAATGAATTTTTAAGTATCCACTTGTTGAGAAAGCTTTCATACAAAAATCACACACATAGGGCTTTTCATTCGAATGAATACGCAAATGACTTTTTAAGTGTCCACTTTCTAAAAAAGCCTTCTTACAGATGTCACAAACATAAGGCTTTTCCTTTGTATGAATATGCAAATGAGCCTTTAAGCACCCACTTTCTGTGAAAGCCTTTTTACAAACATCACAAAAATAACATCTCTCCTTCATATGAATACGCAAATGAGTTTTTAAGTGATCACTACGAGAGAATGCCTTCATACAAATATCGCAAACATAGGGTTTTTCCTTTGTATGTATATGCAAATGTCTATTTAATTGACCACTTCGCGAGAAAGCCTTTTGACAAATTTCACAAACGTAAGGCTTTTCCTTGGTATGAATATGCAAATGTCTATTTAATTGATCACTTCGCGAGAAAGCCATCTTACAAATTTCAGAAGCATAAGGCTTTTCCACCATATGATTGCGAAAATGTGTTATTAAGTCCCCATTTTTTGAGAAAGCCTTCTTACAAATTTCACAAACAAAGGGCTTTTCATTTGTATGAATATACAAATGTGTTTTTAAGTAATCATTTCGTGAGAAAGCCTTCTTACAAATTTCACAAACATAAGGCTTTTCCATTGTATGAGTGCGTAAATGTGTTTTTAACTGATAATTTTGTGAGAAAGCCTTCTTACAAATTTCACAAACATGAGGCTTTTCCATTGTATGAATGCGCAAATGTGTTTTTAGGTGATAATTTCTAGAGAAACTTTTCTTACAAATTTCACAGACATAAGCCTTTTCCATCATGCGAATGGAAAAGTGTTGCTATGCGAGAAAATCTTCTTTCCAATTTCTCAAAAATAAGTCCTTTTCTTCATATGATTGCAAAAATAAATATGTAATAAACCACATATTGAGAAAGCCTTCTCAGAAATCTTTAAAACATAAAGCTTTTTCAACACAGGGGCATGCAAATGAGATTTTTAACATCCACTGCGTAAGAATACTTTTTTATAAATTGTAGAAGCATAAGACTTTTGCAATGGATTATTATTTAAATAGCACTACTAGAAAAACATTTCTTACAAAAGGCTCAAACTTGAGGTTTTTATTTGGGTTATGTAGGTAAATTATGAAGTTGTAGTTATTAGAAACACTGCTATCCTGTTAACATGTCACAAATAAGGATTTCTTACTGGAATGAATATTTAGATGATGTTTTAAAACAATATCTTTTTTTCTGCATGAGTAAAATATCTGTAGTCCATGAATGGCTTGTTATCCAGTTCAACTGTGTTGGGGGGGGGAGAACAAACTGTAGCATATATTTCATTGGATTTTTTTTGTGTGTGTGTATGAATTACTAAGTGCTTCTCTAAATGATCTCGTGAAGAATTTTTTTTTTTTTTTTTGGCGAAACAAACATTAATTAGTTTCTTGTCCTTTACTGTTAAGTAAACCGCATCATTGTCTGGCTAGTTCTGTAAATTCTTGTAACTTTGCAATTATTCATTTTTTAATCATTATTAGAAGTGCTTTGTAAAAAGACCTTTCATTTTTGAACGTCTTAACACATTTTAAATGAAACACATTTATCACACATCTGTTATTACGTTTCATAACAAATTTGGAGGCCAAGATTCTTACGGCTCTTAATTCACAAATCTTCACACTTTGATCTTAGCCAAAAGGCCGAGAAGCGATAATCTTGAAGTGATTTGAAGGCGCTGTGGTTACTTACACTTGCCAAGAACTGTAAGTAACCACAGCGGTAAATGAAAACGAAACTCGTTAAAGAGAGCACGATTGCTCGCATGGAGGAGGGGGAAAGCATCCACAGGGTTACAAACTCAAACATTTCTCCCGCTAATATCAGTGATTCTTTGGAATACGATGCCAAATGTTTCGTTTCTTTCGTTGATGTGAATCTACTCGCACCGACCGCCTGGATGCTTATTCTTACGGCTATTGGATTACTCAAAAAAATCAGCGCTTTTTAAAATCATGAAATTAAATACACGTTGCAAATATATTTCAAATAAATTGATTTAATCATTCTTCTTTTTAAATTCTGTTTTATACGATTTAGAAACCAAATGCATTTAAAAGTAATAATTTGAAATGCTTGTTTAAGTTGTAAATTTTGTGTTTCTTACAAAACACGAATTTCAATTACTTAATTTTAAATTTATTGTTAATAAATATTTAAAGGTATTCTTTCATTTTAATCTATAACTTGTTTTGATCATTTATGTATCGGACATCAGTTAAAACTTAAATTTATCTTTACGTGATGTCACTAAATTACTTATCTTATTATTAAATATAATATATTATTTCTTAATGGATAGGAATCATTCAATAGGAAATAATATAATATATTATTTCCTATTGAATGGGTATGAATTTACTCGACTGTTCAAAATTCAGCTAAAAAAAATCTTCAAAACATCAATTGTAAAACTCATATAACAGTTTATTTGTAACAATAATTGTAAAAATGAATTATACAAATACATGTAGTTAATTTTTCAAGCTATGGATAACATTTATTTGTATTCATTTCTAATAAATAAGAAATTATTTTAAGTATTTTTTATATAATAACAATTGATATATACCAATATTAAAACTTCGAAATTGAAAAATTAAGAGAAATAATAACCTCTATATTTTCTCCCAATATATAAAATCTTTAGAAAATGAGTTTTTATAAATTTATTTGAATTTTTGAGTGCAAGGGAAATACATTGATGCATGTGAAATCATTGGAAGTAAAACGAACATTTTTGAGTATACTTTCGTTGCATAATTTACTTCTAAAGTTCTGATAGTATTGCATTTCCCGACTTTTTTCATTATTAGAGAATTATCTTGAAACTATAATTCGGTACTTCTTTTTTAAAAATATTTTTTAAAAACTGAATAAATAAGGAATTTCAATTAAATTCATAATTAAAGCTAAATGCACGGTTAAGAAATTCATATAAAATGCAATAAATACAGCTTAAAACAAGACACGTATCCAAAATGTGGTCATGATTAGAATACTGCGATGCAAATAAAAATGAACTCACAACTTTCTTGCTTAACAAGCAATATTTATATCAAGCATTTTATACCAGATAATATGTGCAAAAGTTTCATTGTGTGCTGCCTCTCTGAGGCTGTCTATTTGGATGCTTAAAACTTTGGGCTTGTTTCCGATATTTGTTTGAAGAAAGAAAAAAAAGCTGCATTATTAGGTGGAGTTCCACTTTGGAGATAATTGTAAAGCATGAAAGAGAAGCATGCTACAATAGTTTTGGTGTGATCAGGGCCCTATTCTTTCTCAAATGTCTCGGTTATTTTCTATTTCCCTATGATTTATTGACGTCATAAAAATTGGAAATGCGAATCTCCTTTCTTATAAGACCGTCATGGGTGCCCATCTTTATTGATATTCCTATGCAGCAGTTTTTGAAAAGAGAAATGATATTTTGTTTTGTTTCGAGACCGAGTGCTTTTTTACAACGTTTTTCTGAATTTCACTTGGTGTGTGTGTGTGTGTCATCAAATTTTCGATCGTTAATTTAACCAACTTCCCATCAAGCTAGAGCTTTGAAATTTTGGGAATCGTTCGTACTCGCCTAACAATGCAATATTTAGACGTTTGCGAGAAGTTTTAACTAATATTTCAATAATTTTAATAAGTCAAAATATTCTTTCCTCTCGGCGCTTTTAGAATTGAGGAAAAAATTTCTTTCCCCCTCTGGGAGCACCGGGCACTCCCCACACCGCATGAGGTATCGTAAACCTTTTGTACTCACAAAGGGGAGATACTATCTGCCCTTTACTATCTCCTAGATAGTAAGGGTTGCTGACTTTTAGACAGTAATCATTCGCAAGAAAGAAAGTTTCCAATATTTGGCACCATGTCTTATCACAATAATTTTTTATGAATTCTGGTTCCCATTTTTTTTTTAATAGAATGACTTACAAATTTTCAAATGCATGTTTTGATTTTATGAGTATTATGAATTTTTTAATACGCTCACAAATATCTCTTTTTTAGTAAATTTTAAAGTTAAAAATAACCAACAGTTTTAACTAATATTTCAATAATTTTCTTTAATAAACTTTGCCACCAGATAAAAACGTTGTTTTTAAAAACGTTGGTTTTTATATCGAATTATTTCCTTTCTAAGCTTCATACTTCAAAAATTGCTGCATTACCCCCATTTTCTAAAATGAGAAATATTATTCTAAGAATTGAATTAATATACATGTATTCTTTCTTTCTTTTTTCGTTTTTTAGGTCACACAAAAACCTGACTATTTATAATTTAAGCAGTATTTTGCTATCTAATTGCATCGAAGCTATGTTATTGAAGCTTATAAAACTAAAACAAAAAATGAAACTGATCCAAAATACCTATTTTATGCATAAAGCTTAAGAAGTACGTTTACGATGTGTGTTAATTATTCATGAAAGGAGCAATTAGATATGAAAATGAAGGTTTTGTCCAGGATATAAATGATGCATCAGCGATTTTTATTTTTTACAGAGTCTTCTTGACCAGGGCCAAATGTTATGTCCTCCCTACTATTTCCAGGGCACCCACCTTCGGTTCTTTCCTGTCATGATTTGGAAAGTATTTTCCCTTAACTCTCTTACTTTTTTCGATTATTTTGCTTCTGCTCTTTGGAGAGCCTTTCCATTATCCATCACCCATGGATCCGGACAGGCAACCCGTAGCCGCAAGGAAAGGACAGAGGTATGTTTCTACCATCCTTGTTTTTTTCTTACCTTACGGCAATCACGGACCACCCACCCTTTTGTAAATTAATACAGCAAATTAATGAAATAATTTGCAATTACAGTATAGAGCATTCATTATTGTATGAACTGTTTTCAACTTGTTAATTATCATCTTTTTTCATGACTTATCGCTTTACTATTTTTTACTTTTAGACGTCCTTATTCTTTGTTGAGTCGCTGTCATTGTACTTGTACAACAAAGGTTTCTTCGAGCTCCGTTCATTGCAAAATCATTAATAACATCATTGAAATCAATTTCCATTCTAATTTAATTTTGAGTGCATAACAACAACTAACTGTTTAGCTTTTCATTTTCCATAGTAGATCACATTTCAGTCATTACTCTCTTAAGGGCAGAAAAGCTTCTCTCTGCTGTTTAGATCACTACGAGAAGAGTCAAGTAAATTCTCATTGCAACTTCTAAATTTGGAAAGGTAATTTCCAACTTATTTTTCTTGGAGAAGGATGGATTCCTCTTGTTGTTGTTATTTTTCTACTTTCAAATACATTTTGAAATGTTGACATACTTGCACAAACTGCTCTGCATCGATATTTTTGGGGTAGCTTTGAGTCAAGTATTTCGCTTTGTTTGGTCACATCTTCTAGCTCCTTTATGAAGATTTCGGAATATCTGGAATCTTGTGTTAAGAGCTTCGAACTAATTCATTCATTTGTTTAATTGTGTTACGAGATTATCAATAATTGGTAAGAAAACTCCAGCTCGAAATTTCTCTCTTGGAGTCATTCTCTCAAAATCTGGGTCTCTCATTGAAAAAAAATTTTCTCATTTGAAAAAATTTCTTTTTTGGATTTTTTTTCATAGTTGCAATGTTCTTGCCTCGTAATCATCGAAGTTGTTTTTTTTTTCAGATAAAAACAAAGATAACGTCTGTAACTCCTTAGCAGCGACAAGGGATCAAGCTCTTCCTTCTGTAGTATTTCCATGTTTATGTCCTCCCTTTGTAAGATTTCGTCTCAAATCACCGTAACAAAGTAGTCTGAAAACTTTCTAGTATTTTGCGGAATCCTTCATCACGTGTCAGGTGTCTGAGTATTGTCTTTAATTAAATCTCAAGAGCGTTCTTTATTTCGTTACGACTTGTAATTTAAGCTCTGAGAATATCTGCCCTTGCATATCATCTGGTTTCGTTCAACGGTTTCAACATAATTAATATGTTTTCAGCTTTTGTTGTTGCTTCGTTGCACCTGATCTCTTAGTACATTCTATCTATGAGTTCATGACGAAAAAAACTGTAAAGTCCTTGTACAAAAAAAAAAGAGAGAAAAGAATACCTTCAGTGTATTCTTTTCAGTAGCAAAACAACCATATCGATTTAAGAAAAAGGATACACATGGCACAAACTCAGCAAAAGTATTATTTTTTCTCTTTACAAGCATTATTACATCTAACTATCACGACAGTCAATGACAAGGTTAACTATTACAGTTTGCCGTTAAGTAAACGAATGAACGTAAGAAACAACAAGTCATCCCTCATTCAGGCTGGAAGTTTTCTAGCGTGTGGATGGGAGGGAGAGGAGAGTATCGATCGATCAGTTGTAAAGGGGGGTGGGAGGAGAAACCGGAGAACTCAGTGTCTTGTCTCTGTGCCCACAAACAATACTGTTCACGCAATGTCATTCAGGCACACTGCACTGCCCACTCTTCCACTCTGAGCGAGCGTGCACACAAACACAACGCATACATGACTCGCTAGGAGGTGATACATTCGCTGTAATTTTAATTTTTTTTCTCTTTTTTACCTCCAATCAATCTAAGTTTATTCATTTGAATAAACGAAATCTTATTAGAAAAGAATGCATACAATGCAAGAAAAAAAATAAAGACACTGAATATTTCTAGAGTTCATTAAGCAAGATTGTTTGCTTCAAAGAATGTAAGAAAAAGAGAACGTCAGTTTTCGAACAGATAAATGAAAGGGAAGAGGAATAATTGAATATCTTTTTGAGAAAAAAAAATTGCTGCAAAATAATTTTAAAAACAAAAGTTACTGAATATTTTTTAAAATTTCACATTAAACGAGATTGTATTGTTCTTCAAAAAGTATAATACCTTTCATTGGATAAAAAAAAAAAGACAGTTAAATTAATTTTCTATTCATATATATAAAATTTTATTTCTTATAATACTTCATTAGTTTCTAAAATGCTGAGACGTACAATAACAATGTTAACGTAAGAAGGTAAAATTCACGCATTGCATTAAAAAACGGCTTTTTAAAAAGCTTCTATTCAGTTGTAAAGATGAGAACCATTTCGAATTAGTCAATGTATGCTAACGAAAGTTTTAAACTTCAATTAAATATTACTCAATAAAATATAACATTATGCACGTAAAACATAATAAGTATTTACAATTAAAATTTGCTTCCAAATAATTCAGAATAAAATAGCTCGGTTAATTTTAAAAAGTGCATCATCTGTACATTAGAAATTTCAATTACTGTATTAATACTAATTTTTCACTGATGTTCAAAATTAAGAGAATTTGCATATTTTGTCGAATTTCATGAAAATAATTGAACGAAAAGTAAAAATACTGCTTCGAAATAAAGATGCAAATCTTGTACGTCGAATATGCAAGCGTATATATGTGTATGTGGGTGGAACTAGTTGAAAAACAAGGTTTATATGCGTGCGTGCCAAAATCCGCTTTTCTTTCGCTAACACATTTTGCCGAATTTCTTGATGATTTTGGAGTAATTGCTTAAATAAAATTCAAACAGTAAAACTGAGTAATCACCAACGTCTAGATGATGGAATGAGGTGGTGAATTGTGGAAAGGCTAGAAGCAGTCCAGTCTCAAATCCAAATTTGCAGAGAATTCGATTTAATGCCCAGCATCGTGTCCAACTTATGGAAACAGTTTCAGGATACCGGACCTGTGGAGAGGAAGCCTGGATAAGGTCATTCAATAGCCACGATGGCCAGAGAAGATCTCCATTTGTCCATTACAGCGAGTTGTATGCCACCACAAGAATCAGAATTTCAAAGGTGGCTGTTTCCAGAAGACTGCATGAGAGAGGGCTGTTTGCTAGATGACCTGTTGTTTGCGTACCACTCAGTTCTGCGAACAGAAGAGTCCTCTTAATATCGTACAGATATAATAGAAGTTGGAGCAGGGATGAATGGGTGACCGTTCTCTTCACTGATGAGTCCCGGTTCAGCCAAACCAGTGATACTTGCTGAACTTTCATACGGAGAGAAACAAGGACCCGCTACCTTCCCTCCAATGTCCGAGAAATCGACCATTACGGCAGCAAAGACTTTATGGTTTGGGCAAGCATCATGTTGGATGGCCGCACAAACCTCCATGTCTTTGAAAGAGGCACTGCGACTGATGATAGGTATAGGGATGAGGTTTTGAAGCTCTTTGCTCACCTTTTGAGGGATGCAGGTGGTCCTGATTTCCTTTCAATGGATGGCAATGCGAGGCCAGATAGAGTTCATCTGGTCAACGAATTTCTGGAAAGTGAGAATATTCACCGTAGGGATTGGCCAGCCAGGTCACCAGATCACAATCCTATAGAGCAGGGGTCTCCAATCTACGGCCCGAGGGCCACATCCGGCCCGCGGAGAGCTAGCATACTTGAAAGAAAACTCCTTCTAGAGAACATATTTATTTTTTATAGCAAATTAAATTTAGTTTACTGAAGTAATCTATTTTTATGTTGAATAATTATTAATATGACATCTACATTGATATGGTCATGGGCTAACTACTCATAACATTGTTGTAGGTTACTATATACTAACTAACAAATTATTGAAATGAATCCAACTAACATTTTATACATTTTAAATGAAAAAATAACTTATAACAAGCATAATGACATATGAAATACTAATGAGATTTATGTAATTGAGATTTTCCACTGACAATAGTTTGTAGTTGTGGACTAATTTTACTTGTACCAATTATTAAAAGAGATTTAAGATGCTCATCAGTTAATTTAGATCTGTAAACATTTTTTGTGTACTTCATTTTGGAAAAGGTCTTCTCACACAAATAAGTAGTACCAAAAACAGAAAACAGCCCACGAGCAAATTTATGCAAATTATCAAATTGTGTCAGTGGAAGACACGTATAAAATTCCAACAAAGATAAGTTTTGATATTTGTTCTTAATTATATCACTGCACTGTAGATCAATCATTTCCATTTGAAGTTCCGGGGCTAGGGTTTCAATATCAGTATCAAAAGGATTCTGAAAAATCTTAATTTGATTCGCAATGGCATCAAAGTCCGAGAAACGAGTATCAAAATTTATTTTCAAAGCACTCAAAGTTTCGATTGCAAAATCGATAGGAAACTCGGTCTCAGTGGTGTGGCTGAATATTTCACATGTTTTAAAATGTGAAAAACATTTACTTCATAGTTGTGATTGAAACAGTATCAATTTCTTCCGGAATGATTTGATATTAGTGTATAAATCAGGAAGATGCTGGTTTTCTCCTTGCAATCTCAAATTCAGTTCGTTCACATGTTTTGTCAAATCAACATAGAATGCTAACTTCCACAGCCATGCGTTGTTTTGCAATTCAGTAAGAGGGCGATGCTTTTCATTCAAAAAAATTTCGATCACTGCTCGAAGTTCAAAAAAGCGCTGAAGGACTTTCCCACAACTAAGCTAACGTACGGCAGTATGATAAGGTAAGTCATTTTCTCCAATCTCTTCAATAAATTGCACGAATTGTCGGTGATTCAGCCCAAAAGATCTGATAAAATTAACAGTTGATATGACTGGTTTCAGAACTTCAGACATATCCAAACATTTTCCGCACAAAGACTGTTGATGAATGATACAATGTAAGACTATTGGTTTTGAACCACCGTCATTTTCTACAGCCTTTGACACAAGAGCGACCACTCCTTTATCTTTCCCACTCATGTTTTTGCCTCCATCAGTTGTAATACATTTCAAGTTTTTCCATCGAAGGTTCTTTTGGTTAATGGCCATTTCAACTCCTTTAAAAATATCTGAACCAGTAGTTGTGCCATGAATACTATACATATCAAGAAGTTCTTCATGCACTTCATAGCTTTTATCTACTCCTCGAATATAAATCAACACCTGAGCAGTATCTGACACATCCGTTGACTCATCCAAGGCCAAAGAAAACCACTGAACATGTCCATTTTTGTTGAACAGTTGAGAGGATATATTTTCAGCGATGTCTTCTACCCTTCGAGCCACAGTGTTTGCTGACATACTGACAGTTTTTAATAAGTTTACCTTTTCAGGGCACATTTCTTCGGCTACTGCGATTATGCATTCTTTGACCAGTTCTCCATCGGTGAATGGTTTTCCACGTTTTGCAATTTCAAGAGCCACACGAAAGCTGGCATGAGTTGCAGCCTCTTGTTCAGTTTTGAGTTTTGTAAATAAAGATTGCTGCGATTTCAATCCGAGCTTCATAGCTTCGAATTTTTCTGTCCGTAAACTTCCTGTATATTTTGAGTAATTTTAAAAATGTTTTGCTTCATAATGACGTTTAATGTTATATTCTTTGAGAACGGCTATGCTTTCATTGCAAATCAAACATAGCGCCTTGTTACTGGACTCAATTACGAAATACTGAATGTTCCACTGATCTTTGAATTTTCTGCATTCACTATCAATTTTTCGCTTCTTTTCCATTCTACTAAATCACACACAAAAGCAACAATTCAAATCAAAATATTGTTACAAAGATGTCTTAAACTTAAACACGCACAAACACGTTTTAAGGAGGTACGCACTATTTTATTTCACAGCAGTGTCATAGGAACTGACTTGTGGTTGACGTTGACGTTGATTTGTTTTCGAGCACTTAGGCCGCGGAGCGGCCTTCAAGCTCGGGTCGGTAACAATTGAGTAAAAACTTTGCTTTTGGTGGAGTTTAAAACATTCTGAGAGTTGAGTATCAGAGCGAGCTTTCTGATTGGTTGATCTGGTGGTCTGGTAAAAGTGGTGGCTTGGAGGTATAGGATTTCGGTCAGAGGGAGCAGGAGAAGCGAGTTCTTCTATTGGATGGTAGAGATTGGAGGGGAGCCTTCCTATTGGCTGTCCTTGACTGCTATGATTAGGGGTGGGTGTGTTTGGAGGTTGGGCGTATGCGGCTGCTCAAGTGTACTGTGTTCGTTTGTTTGTTGGATTTTAAATTAAGTTTGTAAATATTATGTTAATAAATTATTAAGGTGGGTTATAGGAATCTAAGAGTACAGTGCGGGGTCTTTTTGTATTAAAATTAGGGGTGTAATTTTCTAGGTTTAACATGTTGATATTGTTTGTGTTTTCTAGTGAGCTAAAAAATTTTTTGGCTATTTTTTGAATGAAAGTTTTAAAGGTGGGAATTTTTATAGCTTTGTAGATTTCGTTATTTCGTGTGTACCATCTGGAGTTAGTGATCATTCTAAGTGTGGTGTTTTGAGCTATTTCGAGTAATTTAATGTTTGATTTTGCCGCGTACGCCCAAATGGGACATGCATACGTAATTATTGGTCTTAAAACGGCTGTGTACAGAAGCAGCTTATTCTTTAAATTCATTTCGGAATCCCGGCAAAGCCGACTTGTGGTTGCGCCACTAGCCTTCTTATATATTCCACTTACTACCATCTAGAAGTGAGTGGAAGACACCAGAACTTTCTCGAACCAACGAGATTATTCTGTAAGTGCTATTAGCGCCATCTGTTAGCGATAGAAGGTACTACCTATTTCCGCTTGTGTCCACCAGATGTCCTGTCACGTTACTCCTCATGGCTCGCTCGTACTCTACGACTAATCTAGAAATTACAGATAATGACAGGAAAATTAATAATATGCAGTGTTGCCGTTTTGCGGACTTTAGTCCGATTTGCAGCCTTTTTTAAACGTGGCGTACTTTTTCGGACTTTTTTTTTCATGTAAAAAAAATACTCATTCGTTACTTGAGTACTCGTTACTCGTTAGGAACCGAAGTAACGATTACTGAAGAAAAAAGTAATCAATGATTACTTGTGTATTTCATTACTTTTGTAATCAATGATTACTATGGCGATACGATGCGGGTACCCCATTATAACGGATACCCATACGATACGGAAAATACATCAGCTTTCCCGTCGCTAGAGGCATCTGGCAGAAATTAAATGAGTATCGCCCCCGTCGCTAGAGGCATAAAATTAAAGCGTTCCCGTCGCTAGAGGCATCTGGCAAAAAAGTAATCATATTTTACATTAGTAATCATATTTTTATTACTAGTGGACTGATTCAACTTTTTACCACCGGCAACAATGAATGATAATATGGTTTTGGCCCTTGGAATTTACTGGAGTAATCAATATGGCCCTAAGGCTGGAAAGTTTGGAGACCCCTGCTATAGAGCATGCCTGGGACGCTCTGGGGAGGCATCGAAAACATATTGTGCGGAAAAATAAAAAACTTCCAATAATTTATTCAAAATATATTCATTCCATTGTAACGGATCTCTTGTACAATAACGCCAGAAGTTAAAATGTCTTAATAACTGGCCCGATCGAAACGTCTGTTTCAGCCTGGTTGGTAGAGGCGCAGCAAAAAGCGACTGATCAAGTTTTCTTCAGACCCACTGCTCCAGGGTTCAAAACTAGCATCAAGGTTAACTAGTTTCAGCTCCACAGGGTTGAAAATTGAACAAAAGACGGCATCACAGCCTAGAATTTCTGGTTGCATATGCCCCTAACAGAAACACACTTGCCTCTGTGTGTCCAAGACAACCGCATATAAATCAAGAGTGATTTCCAGGCCATGACACACATGTCAAAGAGACCCGCCACTCAACTAGAGATAGCCGATGACGTCAAGGGAAATGCTCTTCTAAGCAAAATTCCATGCAAAAGGGAGATGTGCCAACAATAATGCTGGAAAAGCAACCTGCTCAACAAATTAAAGTATTTATCTCAGTATCATCCGCATGATAATGGAAGACGAGTGTGCCACGGTTCTCATCTACAACGTCAGAAGTTAAAATGGTTTGATAACCAGACCGATTCAGACGTCTCTTTTAGCCTAGTTGGTAAAGGCGCGATTGATCAAGTTTTCTTCGAACCTACTGTTCCAGGGTTCTAAACAGTCGCAAGAAATCATGGTCACCAAGGGCTCTCCCCCTCCAAGGAGTCGAAAATCCTTCAATACTGAACCATCTAATTTAAGTGTGCACTTGAACACAATTAGCTTATCGGTACGCAAATAACAATCCAGTAAGAAATCAAAAACCAAAGATAAGGAATAGCAGATTCCTCCTTATCCATAACCTTAAAAGTACCAAGTAAACTCAATATGCAAAAATAAATGTGTTCCCGTATCCGTCATAACGGGGAAAAGGTTGTGAAGTCACTCTCCTTACTACTGATGCCTGAACTAGGGTATACTGGATATTAATGAAGTATTGCTGAAACAGCAATAAACTCTTATGGATAAAAGTAGAAATTTTTCCATGCATATTTTTTTGCACATGATGAACACCTTCCCAACATTTACATCAATTTTGTAAGGGTAAAAGAAGAAATTTACTTACTAATTGTTAATTGAAGATTAAATTAGAGCAAACGATAAAAATAAAAGCAAACAAAAAATATTAAATTAAATATTTCTTTGTAATGTAATTATCATAATTATAATGTCAATCTTAGAAACCTAACTGTTGCTGCATGACTACTCCATGCAAAAGTCTCTATTTGGCTACAAATTCACGGCTCTCTAATTATATTTTGTGCGCAAGTGAGCCTTTGTTGAGCTGCATCCGTCAAAATTCCATCAATGTATTGCAGTATACCCTCAACCAGAAAATTACATAGGTGGGTTCGCTTTGAAACAGGAGAAAGTGCGTTCGGTGGCTCTTAGTGAGTGGAAAAAGATCGTCGAGCTGACGGTGGAAAGGTAGCGAGTTGTTCGTGCTGGTTGAAGTAGGCTCCGTTTTCAGGGAGTATTGACTATTACGGTTGGTGTATTGACCTCCTTACTATTTGCTGGATTTAGTGTTTTTTATTCTTTTTCAATTGAACTTTGGTAAGTTAACCAAATATTTTTTGTTATTTCTTCAATTTTGACGGAGACTCAAGCTGTTATTTCACGTTTAAAATTCACGGATATAGATGAACAAGGAAAGATAACAAATAGAAACCTGACAGATGCAAGAGAAAAAATTTCTTAAAAACCTTGTATTAAGACCTGGAGACAGGAAATGTTCTAACATTTCAGTAATTTTAGAAAATAAACAACAAGAATCTCCCATACCGAAATCAAACCCGTAGCTTTTACACGCTGAATTAAAATGAAAAATTTCTAGACATGCTAATATTAATAACATGTCATTCACACGCAGCGGAAAAATAAAATTTAACACCACAGATCCTGTTTGCGCAACCCAAATTCTTGGAATGGAAGAACTCTTGAAAATATCGGTTAAAGCCAAGCTTGTATGGGAAGGAGATTTCTTCTGCACCAAATACCGACTGACAAACCTATTACAGATTTGGCATCTGACAACTCTACTCATCATTCTACAACTGAGTAATAATATCGAAATTGTTGAAATGCGACGTTCTATCAAATCCGACAGTAATCAAGAAGTTTCACCTATTTTAATTACTATTCTCGGTACAAGTTTACCAGACAGTATTAAACTTTGGTTTATCAATCACCGCCTTCAAAACTTCATAGATAAACCCAGTCAGTGTAATAAATGTTTTAGTTTTTTTCATCCCTCCACACTTTGCAACAAACCCACAATTTGTATTAATTGTGGACTATCCTTTACGGGTCAGTGTACCAATGCTATAAACTATATTAATTGCAAACATGATTACCCTGCCAGTTCACCACTTTGCAGAAACAAGGAAGCAATGATTAAAGAAAAACAGATCTTAGAATTTAAATGTATTCAACATCTACCTATGAGTGAGGCGAGACGAAAATACCGCGAAAATCATTCGGAAAATTATTCATCTGCATTGAAAACTACAGCATCAAATACTAAGATACAAGATCTTGAAAAAAAGTTAGAAAATATGGTAATAAATTTTCAAACAGGCTTCGAGAAACAGTCAGTCTCTTTATTCGAAACCGTCCAAAAACGATGTTTTCACAGCTCTACATTATTATGGAAATTCAAAAAGGGTCTGTATCTCCATCCAGGGGGAAAAAAAGCTGGATCTGCGTTACAAAAATTTTATGCTTCTGTTCGGGATGCATCCCTTCATAAAGAGGACACGTCGAATAACATAGAAATGGGATAGCTAATACATAGTCTTTAATCTTAATTAAAAAAAAAAATTTTTCGGTGGATAAATATCTCCGGTAACAAAATATTTCCCCCTATCCTCAAGGAGAGATATAGATTTTTTCTTTACAACTAATTTTTCCTTACTTTTATGCCTTTTCTACAATGGAACTGTAGAAGTATACAGAACAAGACCATTTGGTTCCGCATCCCTCCCTTTTCTCGGGCAAATATTTGGATTTTTCAAGAAATTTTTCTGAAACCAAACAATAGATTGCATATTCCAGGAAAGACTATTTTCCGACAAGATCGACTTGACAGACCAGGAGGAGGATTGCTTATAGCAGTTCCAATGAATCTTTCTGCTAGTCATATCCCTATTCCATTTCTCAATCATCTGACATCGAAAGTTTAGTTGTCCATGTCACTATAAATAACTTCTCTTTCTATATCATTAATTTATATGCTCCTCGAGGACTTAATACACTCTTAATAAAAATCCTATTTAGAATCTTTAACCTATCCAATCTTCATTTTTGGTGATTTTAACCTTCATCATCGAATGTATGGTTCTAATCACACATCGCATTACAGCAACGATTTTGTGGAATGGCTAACCGACTCCAACTTTATTCTTCTTAATACCAAAGCTCCGACTCACAGAAGTACAGTAGGTGCTGCTGCACTCATTGATCTCACTCTTTGCTCTGCCAACCTTTTTGGATGCACCAATACTTATGTCTTAGACAGCTCCTCCAATAGTGATCATTGCTCTATCATCACAGAATTTAATTTTCATAGCCCTCATCAACGAAATGTAAAGAGAGTGAATTGGCAATTCGTGATGAAACAAGTAGAATCTACATTATGCAACATAGTTAGAAGAAAACAATATCAATCTCTTGGATACTGTTGCTGATATAATTTCAAATAATACTCGAGAAATTAAAATTTCCAGCAAATATTTTCCACTTTGGTGGAACTGAGCATGCAATATTTTTTACAAACTCAAGAAGTATTTCAGAAGAAAGGCTATACATAATATTTCTTCTTATCTATGGATTCAATACAAAAAATATTTCAGCAGACTCAGATTTCATACTTAAAAAGCCAAGAAATTGAACTAGGATAAAAATATATAACAATGTTAGCAATCCAAGAATCTCTTTTAATATATTGAAAAAATTATCAACTCAAATGAATCCTGAATGAACTACAAATATTCTTCAAGTTCATAATAGATTTATCACTCATCCGAAAATCCAATTCAACCTTTTTGCAGATGTTTTTTTTTCAATCCAATAATATTCTCCACTAACCTCCTCTATATTTTCTTACTAAAGATAATCTTCTTAATAAACCGTTCCATATCTCTGAACTAAGTAGAGCTATAAAAACTTCCAGAAATATTAATCCAGGCGCAGACCAGATCCCTGCTACAGTACTAAAAGGATTAAGTTTAGTTTAGTTTTTATTAACGTCGCACTAGAAGCAACACGAGAGCTATTGGCGACGGACCTCGTAATTTTGAACCACGGTTAAGTGACGAGGACGACACCTGAGCTGGAACCCCCTTCTCCAAACATCCACACCACGCCAAATGGAGGACTTTGGGCCCCGAACAGATTTAACGCACATTTGTTCGGGGCGCCCCGAACTAATGTGCTATTGGTGTGCGAACTATTGGGTCTTTGGCGGCCAAGGATCGAACCCGCGACTGAACGAACCCTTGACCACTAGGCTACCGCGGCCCTCTAAAATGATTAAATCGGAGAGAAAAAACAGTTGTTTTCAAATATTTTCAACAATTATTTGATAACTCAAAAGTTCCACAATCATGGAAACATGCCATTATTCTTCCAATTCCCAAACCATGCAATGATAAAACGAAAATCTCATCTTACAGACTCATAGCTTCGGTTTTCTCGTATGAAAGAATTTTCTATCCGGTCGCATAACTCACTATCTGACAATTAATCGAAAACTTCATCCGCAACATTATGGTTTTGTTCCTTTTAAGATCAGTAGAGCTGCAACTTACCTTATTCATAATGTGATGCAAAATTAGGAAAGAAATATTTCGTGGGAATTAGCCTTGATGTAAAAAGTGCTTATGATTCTGTATATATAGATGGCCTCCTTTACAAATGTCTATAAATAGGTATAAAGCTAATTATGTTATTTGTAAAAGTTCTTTCAAGTGAACATGGCAAGGTCAGGTGGGATGTTGGCGCATGCGCGCTAATGAAAATATTCTGCTCTTCAGAGCTGTACCGGCAGATGAGAACTTTCTGTGGAATAAGCTAGACGAGAATGTTCTCTGTAATACGTTGACGTGAGCAATAATAGAACTCTAATATTTTGAAGTTCACAATTATAAAGTAATTAAAATTTGCTGCGTTTGTACACAGCTCATAGATGGTGTGTGGTCAAATAAAAAGTAAAAAAAAAAAATAAAAACAACTAAAATAAACAGCATCTGCAGTTCCTTTTTCTACACTTGTCACATCATAAATAAATGGTCGGATCATCAACTAAAACCTTTCAATATTATTCAAACCAAAGCTCTCAGAATCGCTCAATGGACCCCAAATATCGTTCTTTTGAAATTGGCTGGACAAGAATTGCTCTCCGAAAAAATTAGACAGCTGGCACCAAAATTTTTTATTGTTCAAATATCTAACGGGAAATATTCTAATCTGCATCTGAATAGTTTTCATTAACGTCGCACTAGAAGCAACACAAGGGCTATTGGCGACGGACCTCGTAATCTTGAACCACGGTCAAGTGATGAGGACGACACCTGAGCTGGCATCCCCTCTCCTAACTTACACGCCAACCTGTAGCGGCCCAAAGTCCTCCCGTTGGTGTAGATGTTAGGAGAGGAGGTGCCAGCTCAGGTGTCGTCCTCGTCACTTGACCGTGGTTCAAGATTACGAGGTCCGTCGCCAATAGCCCCCGTGTTGCTTCCAGTGCGACGTTAACGAAAACTAAACTAAACAAACTAAATTGGGCCCCTACAGATTTAACGTGCATCAGCCCCGGCTACACGGCGGATCTTTGGTCGACAAGGATCGAATCCGCGACTGAACAAAAACCGCCGGCCATGAATCCGGAACCTTGACCACTAGGCTACCGCGGCCTTCATGCATCTGAATAACCAGGGTTCAAAAAATCTAGCAATAATGGAAGATGATAAAAATTGTGTTCATCATATTCTTAGAAATTTGAATACAGCTAGAGAAAAAATAATCCCTAAACTAATCCATTTTACTGATCTTCCACGTTCGATTTATACGAATGAATTCTGCTTTCAAAACAAAAATCTACCAATCCCTATAATTAATTGCTCCTTTAATGAATTACTAGAACAGATTCCGGGGATTTTTCATAATTGCTACAGATGCATCTAAAAACCCAAACATTACTTCCATAGCAGGTGTAACACGAACTATTTCCTTTTCTTATAAAATAAATCCAATCGACTCCATCTTCACGGCTGAAACGCTAGCGATTTGCCAAACTTTGGATGAACTAACAGAAATGCATAATAAACTGCTTATTCTATCCGATAGTTATTCAGTTTTATCTGCATTACAAAACTTCTCTATCAAATCCCCTAAGGTGATTTATAGATTGGTCAATAAGATTCTTATTCTTTCTCATTATAATACGCAGTTGGCATTTCTTTGGATTCCGGATCACTCAAAAATTTATTGGAATGAACAAGCTGACAAAATCGCAAGATCTGTAACGGAATTTGACGTTAGTATCGAAGACATCCATGCATACAATTAAAATGACAGACTAGAAAAAAACTAACGGAAAACATTTACTGCAGCATTTACTTTGAAATTTTGGGGAACATACTTACCATCGATATTATTTCTAATTGGACGAAAAACAGAAGAGAGGAAATTCTAGGAATCCGATATCCCAGCAAAATGATAATTACCCCTGGTATTTTTAAAAAAATTCAATATGCAGAATAATGCTATTTGTTCTACCTGTAGTTGGAACAATGATCTGGAACACATTCTCTTAACGAGCGCAAACTATACCTCCCATAGAAATGAATTCTTCATTCTTCAATTAGATTCCCTTTGCACTATCACTTTCAAAGAACTTTTACAGAAAGCAGTATTGAATAAAAAGAATTTTAGAGTTTTTCTACAGAGGATGAAATTCTTTGATATGTATTAATTTGAAACTAATCTATCCAGACAGGGATAGTGGGGCTTTGTTGTCCTACATCCCTTCTACCATCAATCAATCAAATCCTCAACCACCTTATCTTAATCCTGTACAAATTCGTTACATAAATTAGATTAGTCAAAATGAAATATAAATTTAGGAGATTAAGAAGAAAGAAACATTATTCAAAGAAAAAATACTACAAATGAATAAGTGAAGAATTAATTCTAATATTTTTAGTTATCAAAAAGACAAACAGTAACACTAAAAAAAATGTAATGTTTTCATTACAAAATCATCATTTGGATGTATAAAGAATTTCCATTTTTTTAAGCTCTTATGATCATTCATAGCACAACGATTTTCTCTAATAGATTATTGTAATGTATTTCGTTTATTTTCAACTGAATTTAAGTATCAGGAATTATGCAGCTACATATTTCAAAAATTTTCTTTCAGTGTCTCTACTATAAGTAATGATATTAACAAAATACTTCTTTACTCATTTAGAAGTTTTTTCCACTTATTACAAGTGAAAAGAATGCAATGATGAATCACTCTTAAAATAGAAAAAGGGGGAAATGTATCAATATCGTTAGGAATTAGGGTGATCATTAGATAGGATTTTTTAACCATATTGTGTTTTAAAAATACATAGTTTTCCTCTTTGCGATATAAAAATGAAAATTTTATCAGCATTTGTGTATAGATGAAATATACTTATTTACTATACATAAAAAAAGAGTTATTTATTGAAGAAAATTAAAATCATATTAAAATAAACTGATGTATTTACACTAATAAAATCATAATAAAAATGTTATTTTAGAATGTAATTCTAACTGAAAAATTATGCAAGTTAAATCGCTATTCTATAGTACTAGACAAAATCAGATTTAATACTTATAAGGATTTTAATGACAAAAAATACAATTTTTTTAACACAAAAAATAAATTTATAAAACTTTCCTTTAATCATTACTATTATTACATGGTTACCAGACAACAATTGCTCTTAATGCAAATACATTTTGTATTTTAAAATAGTTAATATTTAACTGTAATAGCAAGAATTAATAAAATGTTCAGATTAAAATAAAAAGTTCATTAAAGATGAAACAAACAAAACTACATTAATTTGTTAAAATATTATATTCTATGTATAGTTTGACATTCATTAGTTCATTTAATATTTTACAAATTACACCGAAGATTATATTTTCTAAATTTACCTTGCTTCTGGTGAATATTACTAACATATTAAAACATGAACTTGAAATTTTTACCAATAGAATCTAAACAATTCTCAATTAACCCATGAAATTGTTCAGTTGCCAAGTTATTACACATTAAAAGGAAATAATATTTTCTTGTATTGTTAAATTTAAAAATATGGAATTCTTAACATTTTTAAAAATTCAGATAATGATTCAGCAATAGGCTAGATTCTTCATTTAGAATACGTTATTTATAAAATAACAAATAATTCATCAACAGCTAAATATAGAAATGTAACAACAACCAACTTCTTTCTATATAAACAGTTGCTATTTATAAAACAACAGTACATACCAAGGAAATTTATATAATACTCATTCTTTACAGAATAAAGAAATTAACTATATATGAGAACACATGCCACAATGAGGTTTTCATAACTATTATAGGAATTTCAAAAAACATGATTACATATTTAAAAATATTCCATTTGTATGCAAATTATGTTTGATGTACATCGTAAACTAAAACTAAAAAAAAATTTATTGTTCATATTATTATAATATAAAGAACATTTACAAAAATTCTCTGTGTTAAAAGCTTTTACTTTTAATAAATTCCGGAAAAATGTACCAAATATCCTGTAAATGGCTACACAGCAAAGAAAATGATTCAATAAAATTAACATGCATGTCCATGTTTTAAATTCTTGTATAACATAAAAAGTAGATGATCAAATTTGTATAATACATTTACTTAAAATGCAATTTCATACAAATGGCCTTTGTGACAAAATTAAAAAATATAAGTACATATGAAATCCAAACATTTGTCTAACATGTGGACTAGAGAGAAAAAAAGAAAGTAAAAAATTGGTTGATAGGAATATGGGCATTAAGTAGAACAGCATTGCTAGAGTATCTCAGGGATAAGTTACCCATTTTTACCAAAGTCATTTCAGCCTATGGGAAAGAAAAATGAGTACTTCAGATTTCATACCTAAAGATAAGTCACTGAGGAACTCGGAGGAAAAAATTTTATAAAATAAAAATATTTGTGTATTCATATTTACGTTCAAATATTCTTCCCAACAATGCAATAACATCTGTCACTAGAGCAATTTCAAATAAAAGTATTCTTCTTTGTTATGAATATGTAAATGTCTTTTTATATGATTACACAGCAATTTGAAAATATGATTAATATACAACTTTTACTTAGTATAAGTATATAGATATTATCTAAAATTACTACTAATAGATAAAGCCTTCCGAGAAATTTCCCAGTAATAATGCCCATTTCCCATGTAGGGATTATCAAATGTCTCTTATATTACTGCTTAGTGAGAAAACCTTCTAACAAATTTCACAAACATGAAGTTTTTCCAACAAATGTACACATAAATGAGACACAAAGCCCCCCTTTGTGTGTAAAAGCCTTCTTACAAATTTCAAACACATTCTTCTCTACAAAGATTACGCAAATGCCTGTTTAGCGAATATAATCTTGAGAAATCTTTCTTACAAATTTCACAAACATACGGCTTTTCTTTAGTATGAATACGTAAATGTGTCTTTAACGTATCACATCTTGAGAAACCCTTCTTACAAATTTCACAAACATAAGGCTTTTCTTTCGTATGAATAAGCAAATGAGTTTTTAAGTATCCACTAGCCGAGAAAGCTTTTACACAAAATTTACAAACATACGGCTTTTCATTTGTATGAAAACGCAAATGAGTTTTTAAGTATCCACTAGTTGAGAAAGCCTTCATACAAATTTCACATACATAGGGCTTTTCATTTGTATGAATACGCAAATGAGTTTTTAAGTATCCACTAGTTGAGAAAGCCTTCTTACAAATATCACAAACGTAAGGCTTTTCCTTCGTATGAATACGCAAATGAGCTTTTAAATGTCCACTTGCTGAGAAAGCCTTTTTACAAATTTCACAAACATAAAGCTTCTCCTGTGCATGAATACGTAAATGAGTTTTAAGTAACCATTTAGTCGAGAAAGCCTTCATACAAATATCACAAACATGGGGTTTTTCCTTGTTATGAACACACAAATGTTTTTTTAATTTATTACTTCGAGAGAAAGCCTTCATACAAATCTCACAAACATAAGGCGTTTCCTTTGTATGAATACGCAAATGTGTTATTAAGTCCCAATTTCTTGAAAAAGTCTTCAAACAAATTTCACAAACATAGGGCCTCTCCTTTGTATGTGTATGCAAATGTGTTTTTAAACTATAATTTGTAGAGAAAGCCTTTGTACAAATTTCACAAACATAAGGCCTTTCCATCGTATGAATGCGCAAATGTATCTTTAAGTTATATTTTCGTGAGAAAATTTTCTTACAAATTTCACATACATAAGCCTTTTCCATCATGAGAATGCAAATATGTTACTATGCGAGAAAGTCTTCTTTCCAATTTCACAAAAAAAAGTCCTTTCCTTCATACGAGTACAAAAATGAATCTTTAATAAACCACATATTGAGAAAGTCTTCTTACAAAAAATTTTTAAGCATAAGGCTTTTCAAAACACAGGAGCAAGTAAATGAGTTTTTCAACACCCATTGTGCAAGAACACTTATAAATTATAGCCTTTTTACAAATTATAGAAACATAAGACTTTTTCAATGTATGAATATTTAAAGAGCACTATGTGAAAAGCATTTTATATACAAGGCACAAATGAGAAGTTTTTAATTTGGGCATGAAGGTAAATTTATCATGAATTTTAGTTATAAGAATACGAAAATATAAAATATTCTTATAAAATTGAAAAGAATAGGGTTTCTTAGTGGAATAAATACGTAAATAGTTTTTTTAAACACAACTTTTGATAAAAAGGAAATGGTTACAAGTACAAAACATTTCCATGAATGCCTTGGTTTTTATTCAGTTAATTGTATAGAAGAACAAAATCTGTAGCAAATATTTTAATGAGTTTCTTTTGCATGAATAACCAAATGTTACTGTAAATAACCTAATAAAGAAATTATTTTGTTTCAATAAACAATGATTTTTTGGGTTTTTTTTACTGTCAAGTATTCAGTATCATAGTTTGGCTTGTTTTGTAAATTCTTGCTATGTTGCAATGATTCAATTTTAAACCATTATATATGTACCTTGTTGAAAGATCTTTTACTTTTTAACGTTGTATCACATCTAAAACCAAACACATTTATCATACATCTATTATTAAGTAGGATAACTTAATTAAAGGTCATGATTCAAAAGGCTCTTGATCCCTATATCTTGTAGCGTTTCAAAGCCGACATTTCGTTTTAAATTGCCTAGAACAATTTGATTGGTTTTTGTGGAATATACAGCAATAAAGATTATTATCCCGTTTAAAAGATGCTTTCATTCAGTAGAAGTATTTCAACTTCTGCAGGAAATATTCTGAATACTTGTTTACTAACTACTGTTTTTGCGAAAAGTTTTTTAAAAGTAATATTGCGCTGTAGATCTTTTATAATCAAAAGCGGATTATTATGAGGGCCACATTTGATTGATTGATTGAGATGAGTTTTGTGGGATATAGAGCAGCTAAGGCTATAATTGCTTAATAGATGCATTTCATTCAGTAGATGTCAAAGTACTTGATTTCCAGCAGGAATATTCTGAACATTTGTTTACTACCATTATTGTTTCCAAAAATTCCTTGAAGGTAATATTGTGTTGCTGGTTTATCTTAAGTGTATTCCAGAGGTGATTTCTTTGGAAGTATATTTATTACAATTTGAGAGGATATCCAAATCATTGATATGGTTACATGTGCTACATATTGCATTATCCTGTAGATGAAATTTGTGTAAAAGCCCAGAAGTTATTACCATTTTGCAGACGATTCGAGTAATTAGGATTTCCTCTCTTCTGCTTTTTGACCACTTGGATATTTTGTTTATAGTCAGAATATTCCCCAAATCTTCGAAATATTTACTTGAATAGAAATTTCCATTGGTTTTAGTCATTCTTTTTCTATAGATGTTGCTATGGATATCCTCTGGAGCAATCCAGTCGATGTAAAGGTTGAACTCTATAACCAATTTTGCAAGATAATCCACCTGTTCATTCCAAATAATTTTCGAGTGTCCAGGAGTCCAAAGTCCAATTGGATTTGAAATTGCGATAGGATGCAGATTTTGCTGGCCGATCTGTGAATAACTTTTAGAGATTTTATAGTGTAATTTTTTAGTGCACCTAGAACAGAGTGACTATCTGATAAAATTAATAAATTTTTATTTAATTCCGTGAGCTCGTTTAAAGCTTGGCATATGGACAGATCTTCTTCTGTAAAATAAGTGTTGATGGGATTTAAATTGTAAGCACAGGAGGAACTTTTCGTTATGCCTACAATAGAAGTCATGTTATGGTTTTTTGATGCATCCATAGCTATTATGTAATAGTCTTGGTAGTTATTGCTCACTATTTCTTCGAATAATCCTCTAATAACAAAAATAGGAAGGTTTTTATTCTGAAATTCAAATTGATTGGTGTATATTTCGCAAGGAAGTTCTGCGAATTACAGTAATCTAGAGATAGAAATTATTTGTTGCCTATTAATATTCGACGAATGATAGATATTTGAGATATTATTTTTGTCTTCTTCCAGAATTTTTAAATCTATAGTACCAGGGCTATTGAAATGCAGAGGAGAAAATTCACCAATCGAAATTTGGGAAATAAAAAATTTATTCGCTAATCTTTTGATTTTCTCCAACAGTATTTCCTGATCAGCTATTTGTAGGAGAACAATATTTGGAGTCCATTGTATTAATCCCAAAGCGATTCTGAGTGCTGTGGTTTGAATGATATTAATAGGTTTGAACTGATTATCTGACCATTTGCTTATGATGTGACATGTGTAGCAAAAGGAGCTGCAAATACTATTGTTGATTAATTTGATCAAGTCCTTTGATCTTGGACCGCAGTGTTTATATACTATTCTTTTTAGGCCATTGATTTTTTTCAAAGCTTTGTTTTCATCTCTTTCATTGTTGTGATATTTTGACTCTGCTTGGAAAAATATACTCCGAGATATTTAATAGAAGATTGCCAAGAGAGAGGGGATCCAGCTAATATAATTGTTGACGCATGTGCGTGCCTCCTACCGGTCCTCTGTTAAAACTAGGGAGAAGCTGAACGACTTTCAGCAATAACGGACGTGGGTAACTTCTGTCGCACTGACACCCACAATAACTGTAAGAGAAGCTGAACGACTTTCAGCAATAACGGACATGGGTAAATACTGTCGCACTGACACCCACAATAACTGTACTTACGATTGAACTATTAATTTTATTGTTAAGATTTAATAAAAAATTTGTCCAAAAAGGACTGGTCCGTCGTAATACTAATTTCACCAAAGAACATTAATTGATCCATCAAGCCGGAGAACTGTGCTATGGATAATATAGAAAAACTTAACAAAGTTAAGACTTCCTTGAAAGGAAATATTACTAGAATCGAAACATTTTTTGATAAAGTGTCCAATGATGTTGATTCGATGGAACTAGAAGTTAAATTTAAAAAAAGTATTGCAACTTCAGACGAAAATAGATGAGTTAAAAAACACCTTCTTCGGACTTGAAAATGCCGCTCCCAATGAAGTAGCTGAATTTGAAGACGATTTAGAAAACAGCGAAATTCGCCTCGAAGATTTGGAGGTAAAAATTAAAAAAAGTAATTAACTCTATTAATAAAACATCTCTGACTGTAATTGAAAATAATAAAAACATTGGAACTTCTTTTGTTCCAATGAATATTCCACTTATAATACTTCCCATGTTTTCGGGAAAATATGAAACATTTAGGAATTTTAAATCTCAATTCGATGATTTAATAACATCGAACAACCAACTAACGCAGTCACAGAAACTATATTATTTAAATTCATGTCTATCAAATGAAGTAAAAGAATTTGCCTCCACTTTCGACAATTTTTCTTCATTGTATGAAGCACTTGAATCACGGTTCGATAATAAAAGATTAATCGTTGATATACATGTACAATCAATTTTAAATTTTAAGAAAATAGAACGAGAAAATCCTAAGGAAATTTGTGAAATGATTGATTGCATTAAGAAAAACTTACGGGTCTTGAAAATACTTAAATACGAACAAAATGATTTATTTGATGTCTTTTTATTGAATATTATGCTTAAAAAATTAGATAAGAAATCCCAAAAGAATTTTGAATTGAGTCTAAAAGCCAAAGATGTTCTGACATTTAGAGAGTTTATAATATTTTTAGAACAAAGCGAAACGATCCTTTTATCCGTGGATAGAAATTGTGCGGACGAAACAAAAACAATAATAAGAAAATCTAATTTTTCTTTCAAAACTAAAACTCTTTTAACGAGTCAAACTATTGAAAATAAGAAATGCATAGTTTGTAATGAAAAAATTCCTCATCCAATATACAGATGTAAAAAATTCCTAGAATTAACGCCCTATAAAAGACTAGATCTTGTGCGATTGCATAAACTATGTGAACTGTGCTTACGAAAAAATCACAGAAAATCTCAGTGCGCTTCGACCATCGTTTGCAGTTGTGGAGGGAAACATTCAAAGACTATTTGCTGTAAACAAGGGGTCAAGTCACGAACGACCCCAACTTAGGGGGTGAAAGAGTAACGTCTTCCTACGAAGGAGATTCCGAAACAACAGCAAAAAAAGAACTCGCATTGGGGAAAGAAAAAGTCATAACTTCGTCTACCCTCTGTAATACTATCGTTAGTAAAGCAGTCAGACCGTACAAAAAGACCGTTTTAATTTCAACTGGACACATACTTTTGCAAAATAGGGAAGGAAGATTCGTTAAATGCACAGCGATTTTTGATTCCGCTTCAAATATAAACATTTTATTTAGAGAAATGTGTGATTTTCTTGGTATTAGATCAGAAAAAATACAGACTTCCGTTTCTGGACTCAATTCAACAAAACAAAATTTAAAGGGAAAAATGAGTAGTTTTATCTCTAACGAAAGTGGTGGTTCTAAGGAACACATAGAATTTTTTGTGACGGAAAAAATTACTGGGTTGACACCTAGTGTTAACTTAGATATTTCAGAAGTAAAAATTCCCGAATTTTTAAATTTATCGGATCCCTATTTTTTTGAAGCTAAAGAGATTCATGCATTATTTAACGCCGATATTTTCTTAAGAATAATGAAAGATAATGTTTACAAGGTAAATGATGAATTAATATTCAGAGAAACTGAATTTGGATGGGTTGCTGGTGGACGGCTCCAGGAAAACAAAAATAATAACAACTTATCGTGTTATCTCCTTAAGGATGATAATTCTGTTGAGGACACATTAAAACTTTTTTTTTTAACTTGAATCTCTTTTCATAAAAGATGACCCTTACTACCATGAAGATGATCAAGCTATGAATATTTTTAAGGAAACTATACAATTTAATAATGAACGATACGTAGTAGAACTGCCATTCCGTAAAAACTGGAAAGAATTATCTGATAACTTTTCTGTAGCAAAACAACGTTTCCAAAATTTATGGCGAAGGTTACAGAGAGATAAAATACTTTACTCTCAATGTCTAGAAACGATTCAAGATTATTTGAATCAAGGGATTATAGAGAAAGTAAAAAATACTGAGGCAAATATACACAAACCGGTATATTATTTACCCCATCAAGCAATAAAAAGGGAGGGTCAAGTCACAACTTCAACTCGTATTGTATTTGATGCTGCCTCACATCAAACTAATGAACTTTCTTTGAACGATTGCTTGTTGCCTGGTCTCAATTTAAATCCTAACCTTTTAGATGTGCTAATAAATTTTAGGTTAAATCGGATTGCAATATCATACGATATTCGTCAGGCTTTGCTTTAAATTTGTTTGGCGGATAAGCATAAAGACGCTGTACGATTTTTATGGACAGAAAGTAATCCAAACGACAAGAAAATGCCTTCATTACAAATTTACCGTTTCAACAGGATTATTTTTGGCGTTAACGGTAGCCCATTTTTGCTAACAGCTACAGTTAAACATCACATTGAGAAATATAGAAAAAGTCATCCTATAACTGTACGACATCTAGATTCCTTCATGTACGTTGATGACTGGATCACAGGTCAAGACACTCAAGAAGAAGCACTTCTTATATCTCTTCATGCTGAGAATATCATGAAGGAAGCAGGAATGGAGATGAGAAAATGGATCAGCAATGACACCACCTTAATGTCTCAGTGGGCAACAAAAGGTTTCGACTCTTATCCAGTTGATACATCCGTCAGCTTAGCATCAAACAAGACAAAAGTATTAGGCTTGGCTTGGCAAACCCTAGTTGATTGTCTGACGTTGGATACTAAAGGATTGCTAGAATTCATTTCAACTAACAAAAATACTAAAAGATTCCTGTTACAAGCTAACGGGAAAATATTTGATCCACTTGGATTGATTTCCCCCTTCACTATAAGAATGAAATGCCTCATTCAGGAACTGTGGAAGAATAAAATCACTTGGGATGAAGATTTACCCCAAAAAATAGTGGAAAGGTGGGTAAACTGGAGCAAGGAATTACCCTTGTTAAACAAACTCAGAATTCCAAGATTTATTCTTGATTTTACAAATTCTGAGATAAATGACTTCATTGAAATCCACACCTTTTGCGATGCTTCTAAACTTGCCTATTGAGCATAAATTTATGTGAAAGTGAAAAAACAAAATTAAGTGCTTGTAAATCTCATCACTTCAAAAAGAGAGAGGCACCACTGAAGGCTATTACCTTACCTCGACTTGAACTCTTGGGAGCTTTAGTTGCGGCTCGTTTGACTTCTAAAGTGCAAGAAATCATCCGCAAGAAAAAGGAATGCAAAGTTTGGACAGATTCCAAAATAGTTCTGTTCTGGATTAAAGGTTCTGCGAAGAAATGGAAACAATTTGTGGCCAACAGAGTGCAGTAGATCACCAAGTTAACGGATCCTGATTCTTGGTTTCATTGCTCTGGAAAGGACAATCTCTCAGATCTCTTGTCTATGGGAATTAGTGCTGACTCCCTTTTATCTGACGATAAATGGTGGAATGGTCCATCATTTTTGCGATTTGATGAACTCTCAGGTACTGATTCTGAGTGTCCAGAACTTAATGAAGAAGAGTATTTGCCTGAACTGAAATCGAAGGACTCAAAAGAAAATGTTGTGCTAACTTTAAATTTAAATCAAGCTATTTTTGATTATTTACTTACTTATAGTAATAGATTTCTAACTATTGTTCGAGTATTAAGTTTCCTTTTCAAGTTTATATTCAATTGTAAAAATCATGGAAATAAGAAAGAGGGACCACTCACATCAGAGGAGATGATGGAAGCAGAATACTTTTTATTAAAACAAGAACAACTCAGGTCATTTCCTACAGAAATGACAGCTATGCGAAATGGAGATATTTGCTATAAAAGTAAGATTTTAAATTTGTCCCTATTTTTAGATGATAAAGGTATCATAAGAGTGGGAGAAAGATTCAAAAATTCGCAACTCCCATACTCAGGTAAACATCCTATTTTGCTACCAGCAAAAAGTAAATTGACTGAAATGATTGTAAAATACTATCATGAAAAGTATTTTGATCTTGGAGCCCAGAATTTGCTTTATGAAATTAGACTTAAATTTTAGCCTATCCATGGGCGAAATGTTTGTAAAAAAATTGTTCATAACTGTATAAAATGTTTTAAAGCAAATTCTAAAATATTCGAATAAATTTCGAAATTGGGTAAATATTTGCATGTTTCCATGACTGAGGTACAATAGAATTCTGTAATAAATGCTGAAAATATACTCGTGGACAAAAATAATTAGCGAATAAAGAAATAATTGCGAGATCGTAACGAAACTTGGCATGAAGGTACATGTCCGGGAGATATGCAAATGATTAGAAATGCAGCGTGATTGCGCATTACGTATAGCTAGTAGAGGGCGTTTAACGTCGTTCTCCGTGGAGTATAAAACAGGTAATCAAAGCTTGTTTGAGTGTGCTTAATCGTTTACAAAGGAAGAGCTGAGGTAGACATGCCATTACGCCGTTTTTGAAGACAATATAAGCAGCTGTCGCAGTTTGAGAAGGGGAGAATCATCGGCATGATGGAAGCTGGGTAGTCAGCTAGGCGAGTAGCTCGTCAATTAGGCCTCTCTGATTGTGTTGTGAGGAGGTGTTGGGACCAGTGGATCCAAGAGATGTCCTTTACACGAAGATCAGGCTTAGGGCGCCCTCGACAGACCAGTCGTCGAGAATACCGCCACATCATAAGAAATGCACGCGAACAGCCAACTGCTTTATCGGCCGCCATCCAGGCACAGGTAGCACCTTCACTAGGGGCCCCTGTGTCTTCTCAAACTGTGCCTGGCTGAAGGACATTTGGGATCGCGGCGTCCATTGCGTGTACTGCCCTTGACGCCCACCCATCGACTCCTCCGTTTGGAGTGGTGCCGCGCACGAGGAGACTGGACTGCAGCGGAATGGAACCAGGTCGTCTTTAGCAACGAATCCAGATTCAATCTCAGCAGTGATGACAATCGTGTTCGTGTGTGGAGACCCCGTGGTGAACGCCTCAATCCTGCCTTTGCTTTACAGCAACACACCACTCCCACAGCTGGTGTGATGGTATGGGGTGCCATTGCCTACAATACATGGTTGCCCCTAGTATTGATCCGTGGCCCTATGACAGCCCAGTGGTATGTCCATGACATCCTGCAACCACATGTGTTGCCACTCATGCAACGGCTCCCATGAGCCCTTTTTCAACAAGACAATGCTCGGCCTCACACGGCAAGGGTGTCACAAGACTATCTCCGCACTGTTACTACCCTTCCTTGGCCTGCCCGAGCCCCAGATTTGTCTCCAATCGAGCATATCTGGGATCATTTGGGACGGCGATGTGGGCATCCCACGAATTTGAATGAACTAGAGGCAAGGTTACAGCAAATATGGAACGAAATGTCTCAAGACATCATACAGAACTTGCATACTTCAATGCCCGATCGTATGGCATCTTGCATTCGCGCTACAAGGGTTCAACAGGGTATTAAATCCTCCGTTCTTTTGCCTTTTTCTTTGATTTTCTAATCATTTACTTATAACAAAGTAGTCATTACGTATGTAAGATTTCGTTTCCTTTTGATGACTCCTTCTTGGTGCGCTAATTTTTTTGTTCATGAGTGTTGTTTAGAACGATAAATTCATTGGTTATTGTTCAAGTTCTTTAGTCAAGTTGTAATAATCTGATCTGCTCCTGGGGTAGTATTTTTAGCATATTTTATGGCTCTGTTTGATTCAGAAATATGTAGGTTTATTAAGAAGATTATTTTCTTTATTGAGGAAATCCAGGGGGATTGGTTCCTGAGAACCGTTATTGGATGCAAAATAGTTTGCAAAAAGATTAGCTTGCTTCTGAGGTTGAGTTACATATTTATTATGATACTGGTAAAGGTTTAATGTTTATTCTGCATTCTTGTTCGTTGTAAATTTTTTGAGAAGACTGTAGAAGATTTTAGGATTAGATATTTTATTACATATTTCATCCCAGTACTTTGCTTTCTCTTGTTTAATATGGAATCTCAGTTTGCTCAAATATTGTTTATATTTAATCCACAATTGTTGTGATATATTGTTTATGGCCTTATTGCGGAAAAATTCTTTGAGCTTGTATAAATTATTGTAAGTGCTGTTCCACCATGGAGAGAATGATCCGTTGGATATTCGGATTTCCTTGGTGTTATTTCGAGTTATCTCTGAGATTATATCAGTGAGGTTATGTATTTTTTATTCCAGATTTACAAATAATGATTTAATTTGTTTCCTCGTTAAATGCTAGACTGTTTTCTGAAAGATTCGTTTATTTTGATGTTCTTAAAGATAATTCCGTAATTATGGGATAGTGATCACTATCGTAAGCGCATTCCAATACATAAGTATTAGCGATTCCGAATAGGTTTGCTGTGCAGAGGGTGAGATCAATTAGAGAAGGTACGCTTGAAATTATTTCCATGGTTAGGGGTAGTTGTGTTAAGAAGGATGAAATTGGAGTCAGTTAACCATTTTACAAAATCATTACTTTGAGGGGAAATATGGTTCTAACCCTACATAGGGTGATGGAGGTTAAGGTCTACAAAAATCAAGATTGGATCTTTTAAGGATTCCAAGTAGGATTTTATGAATTTATTATACGAAAAGAAATATAATTTATATATATTTGAACAATTAGCATTTTTATGTCAAGCGTCTGTACTATTGAAGCAGGGATATGATGAGCAGAAACGTTTGTTGGCACTACTATTAGTAGTCCTCCTCCTGGTTTGTCGAGTCTGTCTTGCCTGAAAATTATTTTTCCCGGAATGTGAAATTTATCGCCAGGTTTCAAAAATGTTTCCTGAAAGAACGTCTGTCTTGCTGAAGGGAGGGATATGGCACCAGATTAATTTGCTTTTAATACTTCTACAATTCAATTGCAAAAAAAAAACATGAATGAAAAGAAACGAAGGCTAAATTCAAAATTCTGTCCTCCCCTAGAGTTGGAGAAGAAAAACAATTTTTTTAATCATGGACAATTTGTTCACAAATGAAATCAAACATAAAAAACTCTTATAAAAACAAATCCTATATTAATCTCATTAGGTGTGTTATTTATGTTATTAGTTGCTCCAGGTATGCGGACACAAAAGTTTTGAAGCATTTTGCTAGTAGACTTTTTCCAACTGGGGGACTCAGATTTTTTTCCGGTTTCTAAAATATTGCAAATGAGTACAAACATTGTTTCCAACATTTTCTGAACGTTTTCCATAATCACTATTGTTTTTTTTTTTTTCCTAATGCGGTTTGAAAAGTTATTACGATATTTTCCAATTTTTTCTCAAATTCTTGCATATTTGGACCAGTTGGATTTGCTCTTAAAGTTGCAGAATAGTTAACAAAAGGTTTTTCTTGGTATCTTCGTCTTGCCTCTCCTAAAGTTAAATGATGTGTGCATTTATATTGCATGATCTGTTTTTCTTTAAGAAATGTTGGACATAGAGGGGAACTGGCGGGATGGTCTCGTTTGCATTTAATACATATTACAGATGTGGTGCACGAGCCAGTGTGGGTAATACCGCAATTGACACATATTATGGGTTTTTGACAGAATCGAGACGTGTGGTAGAAACTGAAGCATCTATTGCATTGTCTTGGTTTGTCTATGGATGCGGTGGGTAATGAACCAGAGTTTAATATTTTCGGGTATAATTGTGTCAAGGATAGTGATAAGTACTGGGGAGACCTCCTGGTTGCTTCCGCTTTTCACAAAGCGTCATATTTCCATTACTTCGATATCGTTTGTATTTTGTAGTTCTAATGACAAATCTGTCGGTGGTACACTAGTTGGTATTTCGTAAATTAGGAAAAGCGATGTGTATCCTTACCAGTGGATCCGATGTGTATCCTGGTATGTTTAAGATATACTCTACTGCTAGGATTTGGGCTGCGCAAACAGAATCAGAAGTATTGAATTTTATTTTGCCATTCCGTGTAAATGATATATTTGAAATATTTTCATGTCTGATAATCTTGCCTTTTATCTCCGAGTGTAAAAGTTTTTGGTCTGTTTTGATTATGGGTGATGGCTTTTGTTTGTTTTCCAAAAATATGGTTAACTCGGATATTTTTCTATTTCCCGCCCTTATTATAAGCTCCTGATCACTTTTAGTGCTTAGATAGTATTTACTGGTACCAGAGTTCATTGTAATGTCATTCATTATGGGATAGCATTCATCTAAATCATTTACTCTAAATGTAGAGTGACTCTGCTTGAGTCGCCTCCAGACGTTCGAAATAATATAAAGTTGTAATTAGTTGACTTACCAAAATAATAAAAAAAAAAAAAAAGAATATAATCGAAATAAAAAAAAACACCTTCTCCTTACGCAGCGCTTGAGAGAGAAGTAACTCTGGTATCTCTTTCCTAGAAGTCAGAATTCAGAAACCGAAGCATCTTCTCTGGTTGTCTCACCGCTATCGCTCCATTCAACCCCGGCTTCTTATTGCTGCACTGACTGGAGCCACATTTATTACAAGTCAAAATAATATGTTCCAAATCATTGATATAGTTACAGGTACTATATGTTGCATTATCCTGTTTTTAGAATTTATGTAAAAGCCCAGGCGTTATGATCATTTTACAAATGATCCAAGAGCTAAGAATTTCCTCTTTTCTGTTTGTTCTTTGTCAAATTAGATATTTAATTAATGGTTCAAATGTTTCTTAAGTCTTCGAAATATTTACTTGAATAAAAATTTTCGTTGGTTCTTTTCATTATGTTTCTGTAATATTTGCTATTGATATCTATCAATGCAATCCAGTCGATTGGATTCCGTCACCGATTTTGCGAGCCTGTCCGCCTGATTATTCCAAATGTCCCGAAGTCCAAAGTAGAATCAATTGAGTTTGTGAATGCGAAATAATAAATATTCTGCTGACGGTTTAACTTTCCCAGAATTGAGACTTTATTTTAAAGTTATAACATCCATTAGTAACTACAGCGGCACTGTAAATACAAACCAACTTCGCAGTGTTAAAGAGAGGGCTAAATCGGTGTGTTGCTCTTTCCTTAGATACTCTTGGGTACACTCGAAGAAAACAGCTTGTTTCTCATTGGTGAATGGGCAATAGGATTTTACGGGTTGTCTGGTTTCCTCTTTAACGCCTTTTATGCACTTATAACTCGTAGGGAAGGTTTGAAATGTAAAAATATTACTAATATTATTCTTCTTTTACTTACAATCTATATATTCATAAATTTCGTTTCTTAAATACAGCCTTTTTTACTGAAGCTGAATAAAAACAGAATAAAAAGTATAAATAAAGAATTCATAATACAATTGTTTAATATGTGTATAAACTTTTATTGATATTTATACATAACTCGAAAACGAATGAATTTTAATGCTTGTATGTCAAATTGAATTTTATGTATAGTACTATGCATTAAAAATTCATATATTAAGAAAATATGCCTTTATTAACATAGTTTTTGTTATTTAATTAAATTATGTGCATGATTTATTTATTCAATAGTTAATCAAGCTATTCGAATTGTATATACATTTTTTTTAAAAATTTTAGATTTAATGTATATTACTTTAGTTTTTGTAAAATCAGTTTTATAAGAGCTAAAGTTTTCGCAAATTATATGCTTTCTTTAAATACAGTAAAACAAAGTAGTTAATGCAGTTGTACAAAACATTTACAAATACATTTGGGCACATGAAGTTTTAAAGCTGTTCTGTTTGACAGTCAATAAATAACTATTTTTCCAATAAATTAAAAAAAAAAAAAAAACAATCGTCCCATAAAAATTGCAATTTCTTTTATTTGAAACTAACTCTCGAAAAAAAGAATGTCTCGTTAATTAATATGGGGGGAAAAGAAAATTATAAAGACATAAGATGTTTTCTTATTTTCTTTGTGATATTTATGTGATCAGACATTTTTACCAAACTTTCAACTATAAATTACATTTCTACACATTAAGAAAAACCTGAACAATTCTATTTTTTTTATGAAAATGAACATTCACAATCCATGTACACTTTTCAAATGCACTAGTTGGTTTCGCATTTCTGATACAGCCACAACTGTTGATTTTGCATTTCTGATTAACTCTGCAATAAGTGGTGAGACTGGCACAAATTGCACTAATACTACACTACGCGACACTGAAAATGCAACACCAAGAAAGAGTAGCCAGAAAATTATGCAAATTTCAGGGTAGATGCCCGTCACCTAGGGAAGGATGCGAAATGCGAAGCTCTCCAGCTCACGTTGAAGATGCTATAAGGGAAGGAACCTGCAGAATGCTCAATTTTTGTGCCATTATTTCTGTTAGGGAAATCATCGTAGAAAATGTGTTCTTTTCTCATAGGACGCACGTTATTGCAGGTAATGCCAGGCCGTCGTCAATGGAGGCAGTTCCAGCAGATATACGATTTTGCGAGGGGCATGGTGGTCGGACTGAGAAGGGCAGGTTGGTCCATATGGCAAATCTCAGCTGACACATACCTGGACGCGTCCACAGTGCCCCGGCTATGGCAAAGATGGTTGGAGCAAAGAAATGTGACAAGTTTGAGGGGTGCCGGCGCAGCTAGAGGGACGTCAGCACGCGTGGATCGACCCCTCCGCCGACAAGTGGTGACGGACCCGGAAGCCACTTCTACCTCCATTCTGCAGCATGTTCAAGATTCCTTGGATGTTCCCTCATTGACCAGAACCATTTCCCGTCAACTGGTTGCTAGTGGCCAGCATTCATGGTGGGTGTTATACTGCTGATTCAGGAGACCAGGTGACCCTTAAATTAAGGGAGTGTCACCAGCCACAGCACATCATCCAAGTATCGTTCGGCTGTCATAGTACCCTGAATACGTACTAGAGATGACCGGGTATCGTGCGCCTCGTTTTTGCACAGTGGAGTATTCCACAATTGCTGTCAGATTGGTTCTATCTCCATTTAGACGCCACACTCGAGCGCGGCGACTATCATTGGAGAAAAAGAAGCGAGACTCATCTGAAAATATGACCCTGTGCCATTCCGTCGTCCACAACGCTCGAGCCCAGCAACATTGCAGACGTCGGAGTCTATATTGTGGGGTCAATAGCATTATTCTTAGCGGACACCATGAGAGCAGAGAGTGTGAATGATTATGTACTAATTTTGTTTGTTTGAATATTTTAGAGTTTCAGTTACTCAGAAACAGAATCCGTCAACACGAAGGCTATCGTGAGCTTCAGTTAAGTGACATAGACGACAATTCATTGTTAATGTTATGCTAAATTGCAAAATAATATATATATATTTGTGTTCGAAATTAAGAGAATTTACATATTTTGTCGAATTTCATGAAAAGAATTCAACGAAATGTAAAAATACAGCTTCGAAACAAAGATACAACTATTGTACATCAAATACGTAAACGTATACGTGTGTGGGTGCAGAACTAAACGAAAAAAGGATTTATGAGCGTGAGTGCCAAAATCCGCATTTCGTTCGCCAGCACATTTCGCCGAATTTCTTGGTGGTTTTTTTTTTGCATTAATCGCTTAAATTAAAATTCAAACAGTAAAACTGAGTAATCACCAACGTTTAGATGATGGAATGAGGTGGCGATTTGTGGGTAGGCTAGAAGCAGGCCTGTCTCAAATCTAGTTTTGTAGAAAATTCAATTTAACGCCCAGCGTCGCGTCCAACTTTTTATGTATTTTTGAGTTCATGACACTGAAGCTGCAACTATATTTCAGCAAAAAAAAAAAAAAAAAAAAAGCTTCCATATATGTTTCAGGACATCATTTACATTTCCCCAACACTTTAATTGACCAATTTCTTAAAGATTAAATCACAAATGTTTAGTAAAAGAAACAGTTTTAGTTTAGTTTATATTAACGTCGCACTAGAAGCAACACGAGGGCTATTGGCGACGGACCTCGTAATTTTGAACCACGGTCAAGTGACGAGGACGACACCTGAGCTGGCACCCCCTCTCCTAACATCCACACCACGCAAACGGGAGGAATTTGGGCCCCGAACAGATTTAACGTGCATCAGCCCCGGCTACACGGCGGGTCTTTGGCGGCCAAGGATCGAACCCGCGACTGCACGAAAACCGCCAGCCGCTAGTTTACGACCTTGACCACTAGGCTACCGCGGCCCAGTAAAAGAAACAATTAGCATACCAAACATTTCAAATACGAAACCAATTCCCTTTCTGTTTATTCTACAGGTTCTCGAGCCCAGGTATCTGACTGGCTACATTTTCACTGCTTGCAGCCTGGGTGTCAACGACTCCTTATAATCTCACATCCCTAAAAACATCTTATTCTAATCCTCCACCATTTAGTTATATGAATTAGATCAGGTTATGCGAAGAACAATTTTAGATTAGTTTCATATTGAAGTAAAATTAAAATTAAAAAAAAATATATATTAAAGGGGAATAAGTGGAAAAAAAGGAATTCAGTACCACATATTTTTCCAGGTATTAACAGGACACACCGTTATACAAAGAAAATTCCTATTTTCATACCTAACTTTCCATTTGGATATCAACTTTAACGAATTTTCATTTTTGTAAAAAATTGTTTTTATGTAGTATTCACTTTTGTTTTTCAAATGAATATATAAGTATTAAGAAATACACAACTACCAATTTTGAAAAATTAATTAATTTCCTTCACGTGTCTCTATTATTAGTAGTCATATTAATAAAATAGTTATAACTCATTTTGAAGTTATCTCTGTTTAATACTGCTGAAAAATTTCAAAGAACATATTCTTTTTAAATTAGGGGGGAAATGTATGCATATCATTAAGAATTAAGGTGATTATCAGTTTTGATTTTTTATTAAAGTCGCACTAGAAGCAACACGAGGGCTATTGGCGACGGAAGGTGATCATTTTACTACAAATCGTATATTCCTAAATTAAAAAATATTCAAAAATTCACAGCTTTTCAATTTGCAATGTAACAATGAAAATTTTATCAGCATTTCATTGTATATATACTTGCAATATGATATTAATTATGTGAAAAAAGGGGGTGGGGGGTTGAAGAAAAATGAATATAAAATAAAAATAAACATATCTTTACACAGTGCAGTCAGAATATGAACATATTTTGAATCTTTATTTAAATAAAAATATGTACTTAGTTTGAGATTCCTATTATTTAGTACAAGACAAAAGCAGATTTATTGTTTAGCAAGATTATAGACAAAAGTACAAGCAATTTTTTAATATAAAATTTAAATTAACCCTTCTCCCTTTTGTAATTATAACTAGATAATAATTATTCCTAATGAAAATGCTTTGATAAATAGCGAATATTTCCATTTAATAGCACAAAATAATATTTTCAGATTAATACAAGCTCTCAAAGATCAAGCATTCAAAATCGCATTTATTTCTTAACATATTATACTTTCCTATACACAGTTTGATATTCAGTAGTTCAGTTTCATTTAATATTTTTCAAATTAACTGAAATTTACATTCATTATACATACCATGTTTCTAAGGAAAATATTATTAACACATGAAAAAATAAACATGATATTTTTAGACAATTTCATTCTCTAGACTGTGCCAATTCTTAAATGAACAATAAAATTGTCCAATTACCTTCCAATTGATGTCTTTCATTATAAGAGTATTACATTTTCTTGAATAAAGCCCAGATGCTAAGAATTGGGATGTTTCATATTTTTATCAGCAAAGCATATACCGTGATTCATGCAAGTTGTCTGGTTCTTTTACTTAGAGTAATTATTTAGAACATAGCAAACATTTCATCAATCTTTAATATGGCAAGACAACAACAGCAATTTCTCTGTTCTTTGTACATCAACCATGTACAAAATTAAACTACATTACATGTCAGCTCCATCTGGTTCCTCTATTCTATTTTTCACTTATATAAGCCATTTAAAAAAATCCCAGTCTCTACAGAGGTAACATTATTTCTCAAGGGAAGTAAAGTTATCGAACTGGTTTACTTATGCTTTCTGCCACAATTATCAAGAGTCTAGACTACTATACTTGTCAACCTAGAAAACTTATAAAACAATATTAAGAATGAAGTTCAAACTAATAGTGAGCAATTCATGAATAAAAATGATTTTGAGAAGAGCTGCTTGTAAGTTGATGAAATTATAGACAAATGATTTTTATCAACATTTTCTGTAGTAGAAGAAAAATATTTCAAAAATCATACTTTTGCCTTAAATTCACAATACACTCAAAGATTGAAAGAAAAAAGCACCTCAACAAGCTTGATTTTTTTCTTCAATGTCTACCTATAGCAGAATTCTGTAGTAATGAATTCATTTGATTTTTTTTATTCAAGGCATTTAAGCAATTGCAGAAATTAAAAGCATTTATCTAAAAAACAGAACAGAAATTTCCATTGTCCAATTGTATAAATTATCTTATAATAACACACAATCCTTTGTATTAAAACTGATTGCAAATATTTATTATAATTCATATTTTCTGTGTTTTTTAACAAATGATTAAAACATTTTCGACCACAGAAATCCCCAATACTATAGAAAAAAATCAACATAGTTTGGTGATTGAAATAATAATTTCATATATTAACAGAAATGTCTTTTATAAATTGATTTTTTATTTGTTGTAATTTATGAAAACATTACTTATAATGTATAGGAAATTTATATAATATACTTAAATTATAGAATACAGCAATTAGCTGAATAGAACTATACTATGGAACTATACAGTTTTCATAACTACAACAGCAATTTCAAAAACATGATCATATTTTAAATAGTTCAATTTTGTACAATATACATTTGATATATATCTTTATCAAAAACTTATGGAAATTAGTTATTTATTTGATTAAAAAAATATTTACAAAGTTTTATGAATCAGAAGTTTTTTCTTTAACTAAAATCAGAAAACTGCATTCACTATGCTATTAATAATCATTCACTAAAGAAAATAGTCCAATAAAAGTAATATGTAAATATTTCTTTTTTTTAATTCTTATATAGCAAAATAAGTAGACAAACAAATTCATAAGACACATTTACTTCCCATGCAATTGCATAGAAATGAAATTTGTATCATATTTCAAAAATATACAGTACATAGTATTAAGTGACAATAGGGTTCATGGCCCAATAGCCAAATCCTGCTTGCAATGGAAGACATTTGTCTAAACTGTAAACTAGAGAGGGAAAAAATAATACTGGAAGGAACAGGTTGACAAAAAGGAGATTTATAATTGGAGAAGGATAACTAGGGATCCTTGCAATCCTGATTCCTCAACTTACCTAAATTAAGTAAGCCCCTGAATGGCTCAAAATTCCAAGTAAACCTTCGAACTAAAAATAATTATTTATGTTTCCCTATTCTGAACAAAAAACATTATCATATTATTAAAAAGTCTATTTCATACACTCTACATCTAGATAAAAGCAAAACTTAGATCTCAGCAAACAATCCAATTAGAAAAAAATTATTTGTTTATCCTGATTCAAATTTTATTTCTGTCCATTTACCAATGATTTTCATCAAAGGAAATTGAAAATCTAAACAATTTGTCATTGTTATAAATATGCAAATGTCTTTTGAAATGATTATACTGATAGAGAAAACATTCAGGTAAATATCAAGAACATAAGGATTTTACACAGTATCAGAAAACAACTATTTGTTAAAAAAATACTATTCCACAAAGCCTTCTGAGAAATTTAACTAACAGAAGGCCTTTCCTTTGAGTGAATACGCAAATGTTTCATTAAGTAACCTTTTACTGAAAAAGCTTTCTCACAAATTTCACAAACATACGGTTTTTCAATTGTATGAATAGGTAAATGAGTTTTTAAGTGTCCACTTTCAGAAAAAGCCTTTTTACAAATGTCACACACATAGGGTTTTTCCTCTGTATGAGTTCGTAAATGTCGCTTTAAGACCCCACTTTGTGAGAAAGCCTTCTTACAAATTTCACAAACAAAAGGCTTTTCATTTGTATGAACACGCAAATGAGTTTTTAACTGCCAACTGAATGTGAAAGCCTTTGTACAAATTTCACAAACAAAAGGTTTTTCGTTGTTATGAAAACGCAAATGAGTTTTTAAGTACTCCCTCAATGAGAAGGCCTTACTACAAATTTCGCAAACATGGGGCTTTTCTTTCGTATGAATACACAAATGAAACTTTAACAAACTACTCCCTGAGAAAGCTTTCTAACAAATTTCACAAACATAAGACTTTTCCTTCATATGAGTCCCCATATGTTTCTTTAAGGTCCCTCTAACTGAGAAAGCCTTCTTACAAATTTCACAAATATAAGGCTTTTCCTTTGTATGAATATGCAGATGAGTTTTTAAGTGTCCACTTTCTGAAAAAGCCTTGTTACAAACATCACAAACATAAGGCTTTTCCTTTGTATGAATACGCAAATGTTTCTTTAAGACTCCACTTCGTGAGAAAGCCTTTTTACAAATTTCGCAAACATAAGGCTTTTCCTTTGTATGAATTCGCAAATGAGTTTTTAAATGCCCAATTATTGAGAAAGCCTTTTTACAAATTTCACAAACATAAGGCTTTCGATTTGTGTGAATACGCAAATGTTTCTGTAAGTATTCACTTAGTGAGAAAGTTTTCTTACAAATTTTACAAGAATAAGGTTTTTCCATTGTATGAATACGTAAATGAATTTTTAAGCCATAACTCCGTGAGAATTCTTTATTACACATTTCACAAACATAAGGCTTCTCCTTTGTATGAATAAGCATGTGAGTTCGTAAGTACCTACTTTGTGAGAAAGTCTTCTTACAAATTTTACAAACATAAGATTTTTCCATGATAAAAATATACTAAAGTACTCTAATCTAACGAGCATTAGCAAAACGAGTATTGTATAAGGCTTTCCTTTAAGTGTATACATTCATTCAGTTTCAAAAGTCACCCATGAGAAAACTTTTTTGGAAATAACAACACAATAGGGTTTCTCACTTGAATAAGAAAGTTTTGTTTTTTTAAAATATGATTTTTATTTTAGTGAAATTTTTTGAGTCTTTCACATAAGTAAAATATGTTTCCTGTAATGAGTTGTTATCCAATTATACCATGTATCAAAGAAAAAAATTTGCTATCAGTTTCACAGAAGTAAAATATAATCTGCCATACATAAGTTAAATAGTGCATTGAAGAAAAATGTATGTACTGCATACATTTCAATGAGTTTTTTTACAAGAATAACCCAATGCTTTTCCAAATAACCTAGTTAAGAAAAAGTCCTCAAGAGTAAAATAAACACAAAATGATTTTCTATTGTTTACGATTAAACATTGTAGTCTGACTTTTGTTAATTTCTTTCTACTTAGCAATGATTAATTTTTGCGCGAACATATAAATGCATTTTAGGGCATTTTTATTTTGTATGTTTTATAGCAAATATCACACATTTTTTTAAATCAAGAAAATATTGGTAAAAGAAAACTGCTCAATTTTCTAAAGACAGCTGTAAATACAATTCATTCTTTTGTTTACTACCTAGAATACACGGTTTCGAATTGGAACTGGTTAAAGTAAGACGTCTGCTCGCGATTGGTTGTTTGATTTATTGGATATAGAGCTGAACTGAACTGTCTACAAAGGCTATTATCTCTATCTGTTCGCCAGGTGAGGAGAAATTAAAGGAAGATTGGATGTTTACAAGGTTACAAGAATCAAGCAATTTTGATTGATTGTTTCATGCTTGATGAGGTCATTAAAATCCATAACAATTTTCTTAAAAATAATTTTCTTGAGATCAATAGATATCAAAGTATTTAATCTTCTGCAAAAAAAGCTATGATTTTTTTCTTTGTTTCTTCTTTTAGAAAGAATAGGAATCTTTACTTTCGGTTTTAAAGGGTGCTTCCCCAACTTAAGGCCATGCCGCACCTTCCTTCATTAGAAAAATACAGGTCCTTCAAAATAAAATTCTTAGCATGATTACTAACTCGCCTTGGTGTGTCAGAAATTCTGTCATACACAAGGATCTCAATATCCTTCCTATTATTAATCACATCAACTATCTCTCTAGAAGATTCTATAATAGACTAACATTTCGTAGTAACCCTCTTTTAAGGGCCCAGCTAATTTTTGCTCACAATAATGGAACCCATGCCCTACCCTATAACTCTTGCAATAATTATTTCCATCCAAATCCCCCATAACACTTTGCATTCCAACTCAGACCTTTTAATTAATTCCTTTATCACTCCTTCAATAGCCTCTACTAAGTCAACCATCTCACTCCGAGATTTATATCATCATCTATTCAGCTTATCATCAGCTGTTTAATATCCTATCGCCATCCCTCCTTCTGCTCTCTTGAACTAGTTTGCTGTCCAACGCTGTGCACCCAGCCAAACAAGAACCATTTTTACTTTTCCCTTCCTTCTTCAGCTCTCACATCATTAAAAGAAGTTTAAATAATATTTTATTTATTACTATTTTAGTTATTGTAATTTTACAATACGAATAATAAAAAAAAAAATTTAAAAAATTATACTCCCCTCTTGCTGAAGATTAGATATAGTCTAACGAATTCACTTGGGGGCTAAAAAATTTTTATAAATATTTCTTATAATCTTATCTTACAATAAGATTTGTGAATTTTTTAAAAAAAAAAATCTATTAAATATTACATCCCCATTATGAATAATTCATTCCCTTTCCTATACTCTTTTCTCTCCCTTTTCTTTTATGTTTTTTTTAATTCATTAGTGCATTAAGCTCATTTTAATATGCTTGTTTTAATTTAAAAAAAAAAAATCAAGGCTTCAATATGACTCTCAGTAAAGAGTCCACCGGACTGGCACTCATCTCTATCTGATTGTTGTTGTTGGAAAGAAGTTTTTCCTCTAAATGAGCTAAAGGCGAAAACCCCAGAACGCCAACTATCGTCTTTACAAAAATAATGGAATTACATTATTTGTTTGTATGAAGGAGGCACCGCAGTATAATATAAGGCAAATAGAGAGTACTGATTCCAACGTTACAATAACTCATGGATCAATAAGTCCCGAGACTGTGCGGTCGTTTTTTTTGCGATTTCCTCCTTCAAACGCACCAGCAAGTCAATATAATAATCACTGTTGATCGATTTACCTTTTTCGAGGTAGTCAATGAAAATCACTCCATGCGTATCCCAAAAAAAATGACGCCATGACTTTGCCAGCTGACTGCTGCGTTTTCGGACGCTTCGGACGGCTTTCGCCAGCTGTGCGCCACTCAGATGACTGCCGCTTGGACTCTGGAGTGTAGTGATGTATCCATGTTTCGTCCATGGTCACGTAACGACGCAAGAAATCTTTTTTGTTGCGAGTAAATAGCGATAAACAGCTTTCTGAATCATCGACTCGTTGCTGTTTTTGTTCCATCGAAAGCAATCGCGGCACCCACTTGGAAAAAACCTTTTTCATGCTCAATTTTTCATGAAGGATAGTAAATACACTTCCATATGATATCTGTGTCATCTCAGCAATCTCACGGAGCTTCACTTTACGATCTTTCATTATAATTTTTGTCACTTCACTCACATTTTCCGGTGTAACGGCTTCCACAGGTCTACCCGAGCGTTCCGCGTCATTTGTGTCGGCACGACCACGTTCAAACTCGGCAAACCACCGACAAATCGTTGCTTTGGATGGACAAGAGTCCGGGTAACATTTTTCAATCCATTGTTTCGCTTGCACGGTGTTTTTACCCATTAAAAAACAATGTTTTATCAGAACACGAAACTCGGTTTTTTCCATTTTTTAAACAAACTACAAAACGACTTTACTCCAACCTCGATAACTCAGCTGTTTCTGGTCCGATCGACTTAAAATTTTGACACGTTTCAAGCAAAGGTTAGTACTCTAGAAAGACCTGGTTACTGGTTTACTATGAGCGCCATCTCTGGGTTAGTCTCGGAACTTATTGATCCATGTATTATATGGACGCAAATGCAATTCAACTCCAAAATTAATAATAATCCTTCGTTGCGAGTAGTTTCTGCAAATGCTCGTAACACTCTCTTAAATAAGAAAAAATTCCTGGGAAGGTACTTTTTTTTTGAAAATTTTGAATTTTGGCCAAAACGTTATCATTGCCGGTGACTGTAATGCTTAACACAAAATGTGGAGCAATGCTAGATCCAAACATTTTGGCTGTACCCTCAAAAACATTGTAAACAGACTTCCAAGTGTGAGGATTGTTGCACCGTACACTCCCACACTTATTAAAAATATTCAAGAATGCTTAGGACTCCATTATAAATCAAGAAATATCAAAAACATCCCTATAATTATGATAACAGAGTAATTAATGATCTTCTTTCGGATCAACTGCCAGTGATTTTTACTCTGAATACAAACTCTGCTTATCTCAAAATTCCTCGAGCAGTTAACCACTGATCGAGAGAACTTCCAATTTGTTTTAAGAACAAAATCTCTCTCAAATCCTCCTTTCATCCAGCAGTGATGGAATTGAAAACTGAACTGATCGGTTTGAAAGTAATTATTTCCGTGGCCCTTGTGATGCCTACAAACCAAAATTAAAACCTCCTACCCCCTCACCGAATTTCAAGAAAAAGTTCATCACAGAAACAGAGAACGAATATTTGGGGAAAATTCTAAGAATCCGTACCTTTAATCTGAACTCCGTGCTCTCAGTCTTGAGATAATGAGAGATATCACTTTTCCCAAGAAAGATGGGTAAAGCACATTGAGGTGGTGTTGAATGAAAACAACATAATTCCGAAAGGAAATTTCTGACTCAGAAAGCCTTTTTATCCCGTTCTACTCAACGATACGCTCTTGGCAGTATCGCTGTAGCTCCCACAGAAAGGCGGATGTTATAGCAGATAGCCTTTAGAGTCGATTCGAACCCAATACTGATGTAGATAACCCACGATTTTCTGCACACACTCATCGTAAAATCGGACATTTCTTGGCCTCCTCAACCTGTCTGTGTATGAACTGCATTCAGCCACGAGAACTGTAGGAATTTATATACAAATTAAACATAAAAAAGGAATCTGGATTGGATTTAATTACAAATCGCATCCTGAAATCTCCCTCTCAAATTTATAATCTTCATTGAACTGTTTTTTAAATTGCTTATATAGAACTGCCCTTACCCAAAAAATTGGAAAATTACTATGGTGGTACTCATTCTAAAACCAAATTCAGATGGCGAAACACCTTTAAATTATTGACGTGACTGACAACCACACGTTGTCAGTCACGTCTAGGGCACGCTGGGTCGAGTGTTACTCTTTGTTCTTCGTCATTTCTCCCCCACTGACGCTACTTCCGTCATTGAACCAGCAAAGGATGTGAATTCTTATGGTGGTTGTTTGTTTCATCTGGTGTATAATGTGCTCTTTCAAAATAAAAAAAATGGCGAAACTTTCTTTCGGAGCATCCCTCGTATGCCATTGCCGAAATTGTCTAAAATTGCCTAAATGAGCAAATTACATTCAAAAGTGGTAGCCTCCCAATATAGGTTACGTCGTATGCGAAAACATTTATAAGGATCAGAAGTAGTGTTGTACAGCTTTTATTAATCGGCTAAATCAAAAAGTTCTAAATACAATTATATCCTTTATAATGATTGTATTTTCGTAAAAATATTTTTTACGTCATTTTCGATTTCATTTTTCCTTTAAGAAAATTTGTAAAAACTATTAGAAGAATGCTGTTAAAGAAATTAAAATATTAAAGAAATTTTATGCTCCAGAAAGAAGGTAGTAATGTCATACACTCTGAAAAGGATATTTACTACATTCCATTTTACACAAAAATTGCAATTTTATTACTTGAAGCAGTTGATAGTTATTAAACTTATGATAACATGTTATTTTATCATAATAAAAAGCCTTAGAGCTTATCAAATTGGACTCAAGGGACCCTAGTGCTCTTTTTCTTTCCTAGTGGGCTTACTGTCAGTGATAAACACGGGTGACACGCCCCCGGAGTACCCTGGAAAGAGTCTTAGCTATTTTCAGCTCTCCTTCTGATCGACGTATTTTTCTTTTTTATCCATTTTGGAAACATCTAGATCACAATTATGCCTTGTCTGACGCAACACAGCCATATCTTGTTCGTATGGTTATTTCACTTCACCCTCACTCGCCCCCACCGGTTGGTAAGGGTCGCGAGCGGGCGGGCGGGGGGGTAATATCATTCCCCTGACTTCTACATCATAACAGGCTCAGAATTGGACGATATTATTTAATTCCAGTTCACTGAATTTTGTGCATTCCATTTCTTTAAATTTAATTATACAAATGCAGAGTCTAATGTTTTCAAAATTACGATTATCTTTCAAATTGAAAATCTAGGATTAGTTCTGGAAATTTCAAAAGCAATGGACTAAATTCATGTGACGTCATGATCACATGATAACTTGACCACGTGTTATTCGCCGATGTAAACAAGTCTATTAATCGTTTGTTTTGCACTGCGTTTATGAAACGCATTATGCTTCTTAAGTTTCAGTAACTTACATTTTATTAAATATATTGCTTTTTAATTGAATAATAAATTATCACAACATTTTGTTTTATATATTTTTCACCTAAATAAATGCAAAAATCGAAATTTTGGATTGCTGCAATATATAGGTATTGAATCATTCTTCTATCAAAGAGCTGAAATGATAGCAGCAGATTTATTTGGTTTACATTCAGACATTTTGTTATAATTATGAAAACATCCTAATTTAGCTGTCATTTTCTAGCATTTAAAAAAGTGTTTCGACTAATCTTCTTTAAAATTAAGGTACATTTCTATTTCGCCCGTGCAAACGATAAAGTCGCCAAAATGATACAATCGAAGCCAAACTGAATCTGTGTATACTGTGTGTTGTCGCCAATGAAGTCTGCTTGGCGAGATTTGAGCCGACAAAATGGATAAGTACTATAACAATATTCATAAATGAAATCATTTGAAGTATAAAATAAGCTTAATCGAAACAAAAAGATGAAAATAACTCAATGGCTATTAACAGTTCGAAAATGTATCTTTTTAAAGCAGAAAATAATTTAAAGCTTATATCGGAAGTATACAAACGCCGGAAGCAAGTTTAAATAGGCTTAGCTTACCGAACGATATTTTAACTATTAAACGAGAATAAAATTATAGATACAAAAATTATACTCATATTTTTTCCTGCCGAATATAAATAACTAAATAATGTAAGAAATATGATATTAAATACTTTAATCGAAATAAAGTGTGGATATACAATATATATACGACTTACATATAAGGAAATCCTTTGTAAACACAGACCACGCCGGTTTGTTTATGATATATATCACGTGATTCTATGAATTTAGCCCATTATTTCAAAACAAAACAAAACAAAACAAACAAACAAAAAAACAAAAACAAAAAAAAGTAACATGCTTCACATAGATTCGCATGTAACGTTTTCTCAGCATTGTTGTAGTCAATAATATTTAACATTTTATATAATTATTTGAAAATATTTAAAACTTTATTTTAAGTTTTTTTAAATCAATATATTACAGATAATTTAGGTTTAATTAAAAACTTTGTTGCATGTTGTAAAATCTGGTCAAAAGATCAAATTTGTTATAAGATGTCGAAATATTGAATTACAATTTTCAAACTTAAAGTATGATTAATTCTATTAGGTCTACTGGAGAGTAATGTCGTTTTTCTACATTAAACTCAAGTATATAAATTTTTACCAAGTTTTTACTTCTAATCAATGATGTAATCACCCTCGTTATCAACAACCTTTTGGCATCTAGTGTGCATCTTTGTAATTCCGGATCGATAAAATTCAATTGGTTTTTAAACAAAATATCTGGAGATGGTATTTTGGACATCATCTCATTTTTTTTAAATTCTTTGCCACTTGGAAAATGTTGTAATCCGAATAAATGGAAATCTGATGGTGTGATATCGGGTGAGTATGGTGAGTGAGGCAATACTTCTCATCCCAATTCATTATTTTTTTCTAGTGTTCATCTTGCGCAATGCGGTCTTGCATTACCATGTTGCAGAAAAACACCTTTACAATTAAAGATTGATTTACTCGATTCAATTGTTCACAATAAAGGTCTGCATTCACAGTTTGTCCAGGTTTCGACGAATGAACGACCCGGCGAATACTCCGCCAAACACAGAAAAGCGCCTTAGCTGTACTTCCTGGCGATTCATTTGGTGAGAGCTACTGCCTTTTGCGTTTTGGATTATCATAAAGGACCTATTTTTCATCTCCAGTGATCAAAAATCTCTTCTGTATTGTGCCGCTGAAGCAATAAGTTGCATGTGGTAGATCGGTTAGCTTTGTTTTCTTCGGACAGATTACACCAAACAACTGCTCTGCTTAAATTACCAAACACCTACAAATGTTTTCGGAAAAACTTGGCAATATATTTATTTCGAGTTTACAAAAATCTGGGATTTCTCTTACTCGGTATGAGTAATAGAACATGAAAAGAAAAAATCACAAAATAGTCGACGGTGGAGTTCTTGTATAGACGAGGGGTAAGGAAGGGAGGTATCAGTCCTCAAAGCTGGGGCAGGTAGACATCGTCTTGGAGCTTGATAGTTGAGCGGCTGAGGCCTTCTTCTTGATTGGTTGATCCTCGGGTTCCAATTGGAGGAAATTGGATGAGAAATTAAGACTGTAGAATTTTTTTTTCCTGGGTGACTGCGGAAATTTCAATTTGTAAAGAAAGATGATTAAAGAGGAGTCGCTTCAAAAAGTTGGTTTTAACTTGAATGCATTAAAAGAATATTTATATTTTCCGGTATGAGTTCGAAATTGAGCTTAGCTATTGATAGTTGGATTGTTATGGCTTGAAATGGTTTTGAAATGAAAATGCTAAATTTGCGATTCGGGTGGGGATGGGTTTTAATTCAAGTTCTTTGTGAAGATGAGTTCTTTTGACGAACATAGGTGCATCTGCAATATGGCGTAATATTTTATTTTGTTCAATCTGAAGAATGTTAAGATTTGTTTTTGCGGAATTTCCCCAAATGTGGCTTGCATAAGTAATGACTGGAAACAAGTAGATTTTGTAAATTAAGAGCTTGTTTTTTACCGAAAATTTGGATCTTCGACTCAGGAGTTTTTTGAGCTGGAAAAATCGGATTTGTATTTTTTTTCTTTCTTGATTGACAGAATGTGCGGACAGTAGCTGAGCTTTTTATCGATGAGGACTCCGAGATATTTAACTTGATTGCATCAGTTGATTCTTTTGTTGAAAATACGAAATTTTTCGAGTTTGTTTCTAAAATTTTCTTTTTTAAGACTATTGCTTGAGATTTTTCTGTGTTCATGGCAATTCTCCATTTGATAAACCAGAATTGGAGGATGAGGAGATAGATTTGGACTCGTTTGTGAACATTAACGGGATGGCTTCCTGGGGAAATGATGGCGGTATCACCAGCGAATGCACATATTTCGATCTTTTAACACTGAAGAATATCAGAAGTGAATAAATTGAATAATTCTGGACATGAAATACTTCCTTGTGGAGTTCCGGTTTGGATTTCCCCCATTTTTGATAGTTTTTGTTGAAGCGGACATGGAAGGTTCTATCGGAAAGCAAATCTTTGAATGATATTGATGAGATAGGTAGGAAACTGGAGTTCAATTAATTTATATATGAGGCCGTCATGCCACATTCTGTAAAAAGCTTTTTGCACGTCGAGGAAGAAGCCCACTGTTACCATTTTTTCATTGAAACCTTTCGTTATTGCCACTCGAAGCAATTGATGGCTGGGGGATGTATTCATTTGAAAGCCATTTTGCTGTAGAGGTATGATGTTATTTGTTCTGACAAAATCTTAGATTCTATTTAGTAATATTTTTTCAAAAATTTTAGCTGTTGGGCTGAGGAGACTGATAGGTCTGTAATTATCAGGATATATTTTTTTATTTTTTTCAGGTTTTGGGGAGGAGAAAAATAATTGCATATTTCCATGCTTTTGGAAAATGATTAAAAATTAAATGTTTATTGTAAATTTTGGTTAGGAGAGTGATGGCTTTCAAGGGTAAGGATTTAAGCGTAATATTTTTTATTTGATCATGACCAGATTTTTTTTATTATTCAGTTTTTCGATTATGTCTATAACTTCTTGAGGAGAGGTGAATTTGGGAATAGTTGTTGAATTTTGATTATTTTAGAATCTCATAATGTTCGGCGGCCGGTGATTTTCCGACCCCGAGGAGGGGGAGAGAGTTGATGCCCTTGATGCGGCAGCATTGTTTCGAACCCTGGACCAAAGTTGACGGTCCTACCAACCAGGCTGAAAAGACATATATTCTAACTGTTTAAGTAAGGCCTTTTAACTTCTGACATTGTTGTTGACGAGAGCCGCTACAAATGTTTCGATTAGCTTTTTCAATAAAATAGTCATCGTAAAATTCTGCATTCTCCTAGAAAGAATAAATGTTCTTGGATGGTCGACCAAGATTGGTTAAGAGAGTTTGATAGGAGTCCTTACTTCGCGGGTTTGAAGGGTTTTTTTTTAAACGTGCCAAGATCGCAAAACTGAGCAAGTAACATTCAAATATGGCAGTCGCCTAATAGAAGCTACATCGTACTCGATGACGTATAAAAGAGACATCTAATGCGTTTGTTTTCATCGCAATTGTTTCGGTAACATCCGTTACGTCGCTACCCTCGTGAAACTCAAAAGGCATATAATGTTGGATGTGTACCTCTTCTGGTATTTGACTGGCCATTTCACCTAAAATTGCACGCACACACACACACAAAGATTTAATTAAGTAAACAAGTAACTCTAACGTTAAAATGTCCTTAAAACAACTTTGAAGTACACAATGAACTGATAAATGATTAATGAATATCGAAAACGGACAGAACTTTCCGGTAGACCTAATAATATGAATTTTAAAAAAAAATAATTGGAAAAAATATGCACTCCATGAAAACATAAAAATTTCGAAACAGATTCTTTAGGAATTAACATACACTTTTTCACCCGAGAAACAGTACAGCTTCCAGATAAACTGTATGGAGAAAAAAGCACACACATATATATATAAAGAAAACCATAGGGATTTATCAAAAATAATTTGGTTTTAAAGATATTTATAAACTGTCATTATTCATTTCTGAAATTCGCCTCTCAATGCTTTTTTCACTAAACTGAATATAGAAATTTTTTTTAGATGACTTTACGCAACCTAACAAAAACATTTCTCAGATTGTATACTGATTGCATTTCAGTCATGTTTAAAAGTAGAATTAATAACTTTGCAATTATTAAAAACTTTCATACATATATTTTATATAAAATTAAAAATATGCATTCACAGACTAAATGGAACACCTCATTTAAAAATGAACAATTAAATAAAGAACGACTTCAAGATCACGATACAAATCTTTGTATAGAAGAATTCCTTTAAATTTCTAAACAAAAATAACTTTAAATAAATTATTCTCTTAACATCGTAAAACTTTTTTTTGGTGTGGGGGGGGGGGGAATCGCACTTTTAAGTTGGGTAGTAAACTACTTAAAAGCTACCATTGTTTCCTCACTTTATCTATTTCTTCTTTTACTTTTGTTTTTACTTTTATACAAGGGATAGTTATGCTTGTGATTTCCTCAAAACTAGACACTGGAACAAAATCGAACAAATTTCTTGATACTTAGTGCATTCCCATTTGAAAAGTTAATGCTTCTAAATGAACAACAGTTCTTTCATTCAAAAAATGCTGGTGTTGTAAAGATTTACCACAGTTTAAGAAAGTAAAATAACAACAAAGTCTTCATTTTGCAATTCCAAATACAAGTTTTTTTTAAATTATACAACCAGAGGCATGTGGAACCCATCTACTAACATGTATTCAAGCTACACTGACTTAAATATTGATGTCAATACAGATTATTGAATAGTACTAAGTGAGAACAGTATTTATGAATACTCATCATATTTGAATTGGAATTGCTTAAGAATAAAGAGTAAAAAAAAAAAA
>BMAW01117302.1:5447-16371 GCA_019974015.1 Nephila pilipes | reverse complement strand
TTTTAAATCGTATTATAATTCAGAAGCCTTATTGCAAAATTATAGGAAATTTGAATTTTCATCTTATTTCATGACGTTAATCTAGGTATCATTTCTGATGTGAAACCTTCTGTTAATTTATAAACATATTCGATGACTATATATTAAATTAAATTTTGTACAAAGATAACTTTAGTCACTTTAATCAATTATCTTTCTTTAATTTTTCTTTTTATGTATATATATATATATATGTGTGTGTGTGTGTATGTATATATATATGTATGTATGTATAATTTAAAATGATTCACAATCTTGAGTATCACAACCCTACTTTCTTACATACAGCGTAAAATAGTGTTCTTGAAATACCTTTTTTAATTTAACCATTTGTAGATTAGATGGAATACTCAAGAAGAAATTTAGTATGTTAAAACAAACTGGTTTCATTTTTTTTTTTTTTTTTTTTTGATATCCGAAAATTGGTATGTTGAAATTTTATGCTAAAGTTACTAAATAACAAAATTCAGTTTATACTTAATATATTTCTATATTAATAATTTTTAAGTATAATATTGCTATGACATCGAAAATAATATATATATTGCTGCATTTCCATATTATATATTACTGCATCCAAAACACCTTCCGAACGGCGTGCATTGATTTAGAAGTGTTTGTGCTGCTTTGATATATATTTTTACCTTTTTTTATATAAAGTATTTTTAATTGGTTTTATTAACTCTTTAACGGTATTTGCAACTGTGACTACATGATTTCATTCTCAATTATTTTCAGTTATTGAGGTAGTGAATGTAATTTCACTTTACAACTTTACAACAATCCTAACAACTTTAACTACTTGTTTTGGGTTGTTATCTTATTGAAACATAAAATGTGATCCTAAACCTATTTCTGGGCACTTTTTAAAAATTATTCGTTGATATATCAAAATACTTTGTGTCATCCTTGATTCTGCTGATAAAAAATATGATCTTCCCACTCCTCCTGCATACATACAATCTCTTAAAGAGCCAAACCACTGCAATGTTTGATAGCGAGGATGGTGTTTCGGGGAAGTATTTCAGTGATTTGATTTTGATACACATTCAAATAACAACCACTTCAAAAAAAAATTGAAATAAATTTTATCTCTGAATTTTGCGTTATTCCTTAAATATTGAGGATTTGGTATATGATTTTCAGCATAGTATTAAATTTTGCTCCTTTTTTTTGTAAGCAGTACAATTGTGTCTCCTTACTACATGACTATTGAAATTTTCATTTTTGAGTATTCTTTCAATGTTCTCGACGGAAACACATATTCCTATTACTACAGTAAATATAGAAGAGACAATTGTTACTGCGATCATATTAGCAATATTGCTTACATTTCGCATGACATTTCTATTGGTTTTCTGGAGAATTCTTTTTCTGGCTGTTCCAAATAATAAATTCCTGTGCACATTTCTGTATCTCTCTATGACGACTCTGAAACTTTGAACAGAAAATTATCTGCCTCAGACGTTAGAATGATAATTTTCCGAAATTTTGTTTTATTTACCTGGATCTAATTTTTTTATTTAAAAATATTTTTTTCACTTAGCATTCGAGCCACAGTTTTTTAAAAACATTACTATTATACTGAATCAGAACAAAAATAGTGGTAGAAAACCTGCGAATTTTAGAGTTTATAAATTTACTTTTGTGACCCCAAAATTCGGAGCTTTCGACGTAAGAATATTGTTAACTAAAATACAGTAGCTTCTTCATTTTCGGTTTTTTGTCTAACACATTTTATTATATATAGTTGCATTTTATCATTCCTATAATTACTTAACATAGGAAAGTATTTAATAGTACAAATTTAGACTTTTTTTCATAAGCAGATGGGTATATTTAATTTTTGGAGTATGTTCTGTAATATTGAGAAATATTTATTACTTAATTCAAAAAAAAATTGATAGTGACGTAGCAATTTTATCAGATGTAATGTTAACTTTTATTTATTTAATGGATTTTGAGACTGGTTTGTACAGTTGATTGCATCCGTCAAAATATTTTTTTAACAGTTTCATAATGCAGTTTACTTGCGTTCTTTTTTCGATGAAGTCATTTTAGTCAATTACGTTTTTTTTTTTTTTGAAAATAGAGTTGCATTAAATCATACATTTCCCATTGCGATTGCATGCATAAATAATAAAAGTTCCGACATAGAGAATTTTTTCAGACATTCATAAAGTTTCCGTATGAACTTGAAGATAAAAAAAAATACAGAAAATCGTCTGCGCGAATTTCACTTTCATAAAATTTCAAATAAACTCAATATGATTCAAATCTAAAATCATTATATTTCAGTGATTCGTATAACTTTTTTTTTATTAATTTTAAAAAAATATAATGCATTAATCATTTGGAAGTACTTTTAAAATGACTGCTAAATAAACATTATAAAAGGAAATTATCAAGGAAATTATTCCATTGACGTACAATTTATTTTCATTAAACGTCGTTTAAATTGATGATTAATTACTCTGAACATTTTTTGCAAATAAATGTCATGGAAAGTTTAAACTTTTGAAACTTTGCGTTTTTTCCTCTTTGAATTTTGTATTCTCTGAAAGCCTTTAACACTAGAACCGAAATTAAAAAACAAGTTTTAAAATATCTGACATTCATAAATAAAGGTAAAAAATAAATTTTCAAAATTAGAACATCTTTTCATAATTTTTTTTTTTTGTTCTCACTGATATTGCATATTATAACCGTGACTAATGATGTCTACAAACATATCAAGACTCGAAATTTTTTAGGAAGCTTATTTTTTGGCAGGTGTAATTCTTCAAAACACATCAGCATTTTTGTTCGTCATTCCAATATTTTTACACGGGTTCTCAAAGAAGGAAAAAAGAAGACCATAATTTCTTCGATTGCTTTTGGAAAAATTGTTGAAGTTTTGAAGGGTAATGAGAAAATGTTCTGAAAAGTTTGCTCATTACTTCTTTTTTATCATTACACATCTTGCATGTCTTTTTTTTAATAAGTCACAAATCTTAATTTTACATATTTTAATAGCTCTTAATGACAATAAGTCTTCAAATGCCATAATAAATTTGGAACAAATGAAATAATTTTGTATTATTAATGTTCTTTTATTACGAGTATGATACAAAATATACTTCATCATTTTTAATTAATCTTTTAATATATATATTTTCTTAGTTTTAGTCTTACGATTTATAACTTGAAATAAAAATACAGATGAATTATAAATTTTATTTTATTCTCTAATTCAAGTAGAATCCTTAAATAAATCACAATTCCTAACATTCCATTATTTTTACATGAAAGTTTTCTTTGGGTTTATTTTAATTCAGATGAACTGAATATTATTTTATGTGATTTATTTTCTAGTCTTTTTTTTTGTACACAAGCAACATTCACAGTAAAATCTACCAGTACATTACATAGATTATCAATCAGATATTTAATGCAATACTACTTGCTTTAATGGATTTATTAATCTTTTCTACTATTTTTTATTCTTCTAAATTCATGTGGGTATTATTATTTCAACGCAGATTTATTTCATTTGTACCGTTCAGCTTATGCTGATCTTTCACAGAAATGTTTGAAATCCTCTTAAGTATAAATGAAAAAATAATTAATGACTTATATAACTAATAAAAAATTTAAGAATATAAGCACTAAATGTGTAAGAAGTCTTTATTACAAATAAATTTCGAATATGTTTCTGTTCAAGAGGCCATAGTATCTTATGAACATTTTTTTTAAACTAGAGTTCTATAAGAAACCTTTGTTATGCAACATATTTGAACACACAAAATCTGCATTTATGAAAAAAACTCAGTTTTTGAAAAAAATATTATAAAAAATATTGTTGCTTTTCAATACATTTCATTACTTTAATATTCCTACTATTTTTATAAATTTTAATATCTTTTAAACAATTTTTTTCAGAAACCTTTAGCAGTGTTACTTAAAACTCTGTGCATTAGATTAGTTCCGCTACTATTATTTACAACTTAACAAGTTTGTTCTATCAGGCAACACAGAATACATTAAATATTTTTTAAGTCTAATTTTGGTGATTTTTAGAATAAAAAAGGTTTTTTAAATCCTTATTCCTTGCATGAAATTATCAAATCTATTACGCAAAACAACCAGAACAAAATTCAAATATTATATTGGTTACATAAGTCTTAATGTTTTAGATTAGTTTAATTTTTATTAACGACGCACTAGAAGCAACAGGAGGGATATTGGCGACGGACCTCGTAATTGTGAACCATGGTCAAGTGACGAGGACGACACCTGAGCTGGCACCCCCCCTCTCCTAACATCCACACCACGCCAACGCGAGGACTTTGGGCCCCGAACAGATTTAACGTGCATCAGCCCCGGCTACACGGCGGGTCTTTGGTGGCCAAGGATCGAACCCGCGACAGAACGAAAACCGCCATCCACGACCTTGACCACTAGGCTACCGCGGCCCCCATAAACAGAGCAGCAGCTCGAGCTTTTGAAGTGGACGAGCGATAAATTCGAAGATGGAGAACTGGAAAATATGATACGTCAGAAACAAGCCAAAATAATTGGTGGTATTCGATGGCCAATTCTAGAGGATGACCTTGCAGTTTGGATAAGTTTTAGTTTAGTTTTTATTAACGTCGCACTAGAGGCAACACGAGGGCTATTCGCGACGGACCTCGTAATTTTGAACCACGGTCAAGGGACGACACCTGAGCTGGCACCCCCCTCTCCTAACATTCACATCACGCCAACGGGAGGGCTTTTGGGCCCCGAACAGATTTAACGTACATCAGCCCCGGCTACACGGCGGGTCTTTGGAGGCCAAGGATCAAACCTGCGACTGGACGAAAACTTACGGCCACTAGTCCGCGACCTTGACCACTAGGCTACCGCGGCCCTAATGTTTTAGATACATGACCATCTTAAAAAATTAAGTGCTGAAAGGTACAATTTAAAATTTCGAAGTTCATTAAATTGATTCATTGGTCTGTTAAAAAAAATGTGTATAACTTTCTACATGATATAGCTAGACCTATGAAGTTTTGTAATTTATTCAGAAAATAATATAATTAAAGTATGGCAATAAAATACTTTTCGATTGTTTGACCATCTTAGGGTAATGCGTCCCCTAAAATATTTCAAAGATAAAACTGTTATTTAGGATGGAAACTATCATTTAAAATGTTACTAGCCGGAAGGTAATATGATAACTATTGATATGAAAAGCCCTTTTTATGTTCAATTGTTAGTTTCATAAATAACCAATATGTGGTTCAGTATGAAAAGAAAATTTGGAAAATTTATAGCTGTGCATTGAGAAAGATTTGGCGAGTACTTCGCCTGAGATGGTTAATCATACTCACCTGGCTTAACAAGATGGTCCTCAGTAGTTTGATTTATTAAATTCGCTTTTTGTTAAGATTATTAAGTAATCAAAGAAATTTAATGAACTGTATATTATGTTAGTTTAGCAAAATATGTAAATATGCTGAATAATATGTATTTTCTGAAATCTTTCATGATTCATGCATGCGTCACAATACTTTTGAAAACATATAGCGGTAATTCAAACTTACAATGATGGTTATAATACTTGCAAGCAAACTGTTTTTGTTTCAGTTCTAATTGAATTGCTTCACATCATATTTATAGAAAAAAAGAATGGAATCCGAAATTTTTAAATATTATATCTGATCAACTGAAGTATTATCGCTTAATCAGAATGCCATTCCGGAAAATGTATTGCATCTAGTGTAACTTCTGAAGAACAAGCGGAATAATCTAAAGCAGCCTATGTCAACAATAATCTTCTCGTCAGCCCCATCAAACAAGCTCAGCTTATGAAACAGTTCAGTTACCAGCATATCAACAACTTCCCATGGCACAGCCAGAACGACAGAAAAAAACCGCTTCTTCATCTAGCGATGATTCCAGTGACAGGTTTTACACATTGTGATGACAAGGATGAATCATCACCAAAATCGATTACTTTAATTTTGTCCTACCCTCCCCAGAAAAAGAGGTAACTCGAATAACGCAGAAATTAATAAGCCGGTATGCTGGTGTTTTATAAAAGCTCGAAATAAAGAATCGTCAGTAAGAAAGCCAGGGAATATCTCTCCATGTGTATCAACCTCAAGACTTAAGCGAAAAGTAAACTCTCAAGAAGTCCTTGCCTTCAGAAGGAGAAGCGCAATAGAAAGTTAGATGGCTAAGTAGTTGGATTGTCCACAACTCTTCAGGTTTTCGTCAGATTTTCAACTGTATTGAATAGTCTTCAATTTATTTATTTATGGTGATGATAAATGTTATTTTTCCACAAGTTTTCATTAAATTTCTTAGTGGTCGAATATGTTTTCCAAACTTTTAGCTCGTATTTTACACTCCTTAGTAAATAGAAATGTTGGAGTAAAAATATTTTTTATATAGATTTTTTTATTTTTTCTATCTTTTTTGCATAAACCTTTTATAAGCAAAAATTCTTTTTTTTTTCAGTTTTGTAATTGAATTTTGTATTGTAATACAAATTGAGCTTGTGTGCAAAATATAGAGGATCCATTTCAATAATAAATGGGTGAGAAATAAACGTAGGATTAGGGCCATTCTGCTACAAAGTGTCAACAAGTAAGAAATGTTAGAAAAACACAGATGATCAAATGCAGAAGGAGTTTTATGCTGATCGAAGGCACTGTTGAAGACGATTGAAAAACCGTATATATACTTCTCTTTCCCGCGCGCTCTAGTTTGTTTCAGAATAGTATATTAAAAAGCACGTGTTAGAATTTCAGTACCTGGTAATACCTCTTTTTAAATTTGCATTGAGAATTTTGAATATTTGTTACACATTTAAAGCTTTCAATTGGATATCTAGGTGTCACGGTTTCAAACCTTTGCAGCGACTCTCTTCTACAACGTAAGAAGTTAAAAGGCCTTACTCAACCAGCCCGATTAGATACCTTTTCGGCTTGATTGGTAGGCCCGTCAACTTCGGACCCCTTGGTCCAGGGTTCGAATCAACGCTGCCGCTTCTCGATCGCCGTACCTTATAGATTTTTTGAAGTTATAGCAACATTTCAGAATATTTAAATTTATTTTTTTTGGGGTTTGGTTGTCATTTCAATTCAACTAATTTTAAGTTTAAATAAATTTACTTTCGTAAAATGTGTCGCTTTTTTATTGTTCTTTTTACTTAATTGAAGCAAAACAGTATACTAATAAACTTTATTAAAAGCGTTAAAGAAGCCCGTCACTTAAAAAGAAAACAACCAATAAAATGGATTAAATGCTGTAAATAAGGTGATTTTAGCAAACGAAAGTAACTATCCAAATGGAACTAAATGCAGGGAAGGTGACAGTAAAATTAAAAAAAACATAACCAATAAATTTTTACTATATGCTATGAAAAAGCAACCAATGATATTAACTAAATGCTATGAAGATTATACTTTCTGAACAAAATGCAAATGCTTTTTTTTTTATAATATTACTATACAATATATGGTATATAATTACATTTATAATATTACCATTGCAAATATATTTATAATATTATTATATTTCGAAGCTCTTTATACATTTTGTAATTTTTGTTTTAATATATAAGAGATCAAAATAGTGGTCCATATTATATTCAATACAATCATCTACATTGGTTGAAGGTTACGTAACAGTTTGCAATATTGGTTATTATAGAGATGTATTTTAAAAAAATATAATAAATGATATTATAATAATTTTTTATATAGACAATCTGTGCTAATTACTCTTTTATTTACAAAGATACTTACGGACATATTAATGAAGTAACTCTGTAATTATTAGCAAAAACGAATCGGGCAATGAAATGAAATAAGGAATGTTGATTGTAGACAACACCTGACTTGACAACTTAGAGGTCTGTCAACAGCGTACTGTAAAATTAGTAAGCTGTATGAGAGAAAGGCAACAGCAAAAGAGTACCTGGGTCTCATAAATCTTACAATTATCCATGAAGGCAATTTCCTGTGAAATGAACTTAGCATAATTAACTGCAATAATACCATGTATTCCTTTTTTGATATTTACTTTTAATTCAGAACTTCATTTTTACAGCTATTTATTATTATTTCAAAATTATCGTTACATAGACTTAAATAAATTTATTCGTGCTTTCGAATGTATTAAAATAATACTACAAAAATAATTTTAAAAATATTTAATAACAATTTTTAATTCTTTTTTTTACTAAAATAATAAAATAACTACCTTTTTAAAAAGGTATATATTTTCTTTAAAGTGATTATTTTTTAAATTACCTCATTTTTTGATAAAAGTTAGTTACATGAGCGTATTTTAAAATGATTTTTATATATACCAGGATTGTTTTTATTATTTTCACTCACTTAAAAAAAATCCTATTGTGGTATTCATCGTTATTCTTCAATTTTTCGTATTGATATTTTTCCTACATAAATGTTCAGAGTAATATTTTCTCCATACATTTATCCTTCGACATTTGTTATTATATACGTATTGTGTATTTCATTCATTTAATTATTTTACTCATGAAAGTGCCAAAGCAAAACTTTAAGAAAAATTAAAAGCATTTTTTTAAATCAGTCTAATATTATATTGGCATTCAATTTCAATTTGAAAGACTAAATTTTCTCTTTCAATAAAAAAAAAATCATAATTAAATCCTTAAATTAACAAATCAAAATAAATAAGAATTTATAAAGTAAGCATTTCTTACTTTAAAACTTGCTAAATATTTGTTTTGTTTACATAACACTCACGCAGAAGAAAAAATTAATACTCACACATGAAGCATCTTAATTATTTCAAAATTCTTTAATTTCTACAAAAAACTAGAGAAAATTTTAGTAGTATTTAACTGTAATAAATACAATTATTCTCTGTTCCGAAATTGAAGTGGAGTTGTGTCATACATTCATACCTCGACCAACGAGCTACGGTAACTTGGCATTCAACATAAATATTTTAAACCAGTTTTAAGTAAACTTTATTGCACAATATAGTAGTCACGTAGTTCTAAGCTATTATAGGAACTGATTTATGTTTATTACTACAATATATCTATACGTGAGAACGATATTACTTCCATAAGTACATAATTTATATAAATTCAAAAATTCCTCTCATAATATTCAAATTTATTTAAATAATAATTTGAAACATACATGATTAAAAATGTCAAATTACATAATTTGCTCCTAGCACAAATGTATATCTAATGCTTACAAAGTTGTCATAAGTAATGAAAGGGTAAGTTAGTTATTATTTTCTTCCAGTAGATTAAAGACAAATAAAAGGATGTATATTTTAAAGAAGTAATGATATTATTTTCATTTCTGTGTATGTCATTTAATAAGAAACTTAATCCTCCTTATTTCTCGAATTCACATGGAAATAAACTTTCTTACAATTATTTCTCAACTTTGTCCAATTATCAATATATAGCTTTTTTTTAAATATTTAATATATTTGAGGCTCCATATATTTTTTTAAATAATGATATACGGGAATTAAACTTTTAACGACATCTACAGAGTATAAATTTTTAAATCTATTGCATTTACTAAAATTTAAAATTTTGATCAAATCTATTAAATCCGTCAAATATTTTCATCAATTTGGACACTTGAAAGTAAAAACAAATTGCCATCAACTCCACCCAAATGTACAATTCTTATTTGCTACTGGATATATATATATATATTATTAGCGGATCGTTGAATATCAATCAGTTTTGAGCAAAATATGTGGAGAAGGTATTTTGGACATCACCTAAAGTTTAAATTTTTTTACCACTTAGAAAATGTTATAGCGATGAAATGAATAAAGATCCGATGGTGCAGTATCGGGTGAGTATGGTAGGTGAGGCAATAATTCACATCCCTATTCATTATTTTTTTCATAGGTATATCTTGCGCAGTGTGGTCTTCAATTATCATTTTGCTGAATAACACCTTCTTTGTTATGGAAGGTCTGGGGGCTTTTCAATTAAAAATTAATTTATTCGATCAAAGTTTTGACAGTAAATGTCTGCAATAACAGTTTGTCTAAGTTTCAGGACTTCAAAATGAACGACGCTCTGAAAATTTTGTGTATACCTAATATACACAGAACATTTTCTTAGCTGAACTTTTCAATGATTCATTTGGAGCTATTGCATTTTAAGTTTAGGACTACCATAGAAAACTTATTTTTCATTTCTAGTGATCCAGCGATTTAAAAATCGCTTCCGTTATGTGCTGATGAAGAAATAACTTACATGTGGTGGAACGGTTAAATTTGTTTTCTTTGGACAGATTATACGGTACCCAAACACCTGCTCTGCTTACTTTACCAATGTGCTTCAAATGTTCTTTGATGATTGCTCAAGGTTGGTAAAGAATGTTTGATAGTTCCATGATTGTCTGACATGGATTTGCTTCCACGTCCACCCTTAAAATACCACTATCTAAAGTTGTTGGTCTTACAGATTGGCACGAGTCGGAAAGATCAAAATTATCTGATTTAAACTTAGAAAATCACCTTTGGCATTTACGAACGTCTAAAGCGTTTGGATAAACATCGGAAATAGTTTTCTGAGCAATCACAGCGTTACTACCCTTGTGAAATTCAAAATGCATACAATAGCAGATATGTATATCTTACGATTTTGGATTGGTCATTTTACCTAAAACTACAAAAAAAAATTTATTATTTACAAGTACTCTTACGAGTATTACATCATTCTAACCCTAAATTGTCTTTGGCATGATTTTGAAGTTCTAAGTGAGCTGATAAATGGCTAACGAATATCAACACGTGCCGAAACGACTTGACATTCTGGTACCCATAACATATATATATATATATATATATATATATATATATATATATATAT
>BMAW01117289.1:0-10525 GCA_019974015.1 Nephila pilipes | reverse complement strand
AAGTAAAAGAAGAGATATTCGTTCAAGAAAGAAATCTTTTGATCTCTCTTTTGAAATAACAAAAAAAAAAAAAAAAAAACTTTATGTTTGCAATAAATTAAATTTATTCGTCTTCACATATGGATGTGAAAGTTCACTATGCCATCACATTGTGTTTCGAAGTCTTAGATTGTGCCTCTGTGTCAAACCTGAGCACTGGTGGGAAACGACAACTTCCAATTTCTGATTATTGTGTTTTTACTAGTTCTCCAATAGCGAAAATGATGGGGTAGGAGATTGACTCCTTATTTCAAATACTCTCAAAGGAAAGAACGTTGTTATTTCGAAGTATGATTTCTTCTATGAAATTCCTGTCCATTACAATATTTTTTTCTTCTTTTACCTATTCTTCTTAAGGTGAAATCACATTTTTAAAATGTTTACTGTGTGACAGAAATATTGTTGTTGATGTTCTATCAATTGAATATAAATTTCGAATGACATGTACTGCAGATGACACAGGTTTCTGTCACAAATATATATATGGAATTATATTCTTTGTTTTTATATGTATTTACATAAATGGATTAAATTCCAAAATCATAAACTTAATAACAGTTATTTTTGTTACGCTTCTTTGAATTTATATTCCGAAGAAAATTAACTTTGAATGTTTGAAACAATAACAGATTTATGACTTAAATTATTAAATTTGTAACCGTGTTACAAATAAAACAATAACTAACTTTAGACAGTAACTAGGAAATAGAAAGATTTAAATAGATTTTCTACCATCAGTGAATCTTAATTGTTTGTTACTACAGAACACTTATTAATAGTCATTAGTAAATTATGCTATATGTGCTCATTATGATTGCATTTTTTAAATGACACGTGATTATATTCATTTTTTTTTTATATTTATCAACATTTTAACCATGCTTTACCAGGTATAAAGTTTCATGAACTTTCTTACATTAATAACAGAATATTTAATGTAAAAATAAGATCTTATTACAAATTGTGATTAAAAGAACTCATTTCTTCTTTAAGGAACACGACAACCTTCGAAGTACTTTTTTTTTTCAAAAATATCATTTAGAGAAACGTTTATACTCTTTTTAATATCATTTTTTATGTAAATAAGTTATGTTAAACTGATATTTATTATAAATTACTTAAGTTTCACAAAATTAACAAATTTGTAGAGAATTTTAATGAAATTTCAGAAAAATTTCAAAACTGCTACATAAAAATGTATTCACCTAATTTGAGGGAATTTGATGTCAAAATACACCTTATGCATGTACTTAGAGCATCAAGTAAAAGCTTTTTCCTACTTAAATAAATAAAAAAACTCAGAGCCAGTCTAAGAGCCACTACAAGAAATTTAACAAATCTTACAACATTGTCATACAAATAATAGACCATAATTTAAAAATTATTCTTATTAAGAGCATTATTTTAGTTAATTTCCTAAGAAACATTATACGAAAATATTGTACCAATTTTTTAAGAAATTTAAGAGTAGTATTTTCAGGTATCGTTTCTAGAGTTTCGAGTTATCGTTGCTAAAAAAATTATTTTTAGAAAATGCATTTTTAGTACAATTTATCATATATTTTAAATATATACAGAATTACTTACGAAAAATCCACCAGTTTTATAGATTATATCTTCTGTTAGCTCATTTTAAACCATTTGTTCACTTCAGTTAATCTATTTTTCTTTTTCTGGCAACTTACCGTTAATAAAGAATATCATTTTGACTATGTTAATTGAACTTCATTCAGTTCTGCAAAACCTTTTAAAATAAATACATAAATAGACACACCGAAATATTTCAATACTTCAAATAATTCCTGTAATCCCTTATGAAACTGAATTACTGCCAGGTATGCTTCTAATCGCAGTGTTGACAATACAAGGAAAACGTCATTTGAAATGAATTTTCACAGATTTCCGTTGAAGCACTCATTTGAATTTTGGTAAGCATTTCTCTAATAGGTTTTTATCACATAACTTCATGTGTATTGGCTTGATAATGTTAACTAGATTTCGTGCAAGTCTTTTAGACGTATGCTTGCCGATTTATTTATCACGTGATATGGCGTGTTGATATTTGCACCAGCTCTCCGGTCCAACAGGGCATTGGCCGTGCAGTGGTTGCTTAGTATTTTAAATGCCGCAATTAATGCACGTTGAAAACCTTTTAAATCATTCACGTTATCACGTATAGCGATGTCATAATAGTTCTGTAACTTATCGATGAAGGTGAACCTTTAGTTTTCCCTCTTCCTCCAAGGGCTTTTCTTTCAGATTTTAATTATCTTAGTCTTGTTCCAACACGTTTCTGTACAGGTTCTATACATTCGCACTTTGTTACGGTATTCTGACCATAAATATATTTTACATCGTCATACCCTTCGGAATATCTGTCGCCAAAAATGTTTACGCATTGCAATTTCCTCATTTCTACAGAACGTTCAGAAAGACGATATACACCAACAGGTTCCATAGCACCAGATGTGCATGTATGTTTCACGCAGATATGAATATTGTATAATTCTTCATTTTTTGAATCATAAAGTCGAAATACTTTAGACATGAATTCAATGACTAATATTTTCCCTTTATATATTGTGATAATAGAGACACATCCAATCAAAGATGAAATATTCTTTTCGTTGGCAAGTTCCATCAACCGACACACTACATTTAGATAATTCAGGATCATTCCCATTACCTCTAATTTTCAAAGCTGCATCGTTCATCGTATTGTTTGCTACGTAGATAGCAGCAACTTCAAGTTTTTTTTCTCAAGAAAACCAAATTCTTTCTTTGACGGAACATTCACATTGATATCAGAACAAAATTTTTTGGCTACCGAATATCCTTTACCAATGACTCTCATACCAATAACATACGCATGATTAACATTATGCGATTTGTTTACTTTATCAAAAGAGTAGAATGATAAGGAATAGTTACAGTTTTCTCATATTAAAGTCATATTCATGGTTAATCCAAAAACAGACTATTGCATCACATTTTCTTTCAAAATATGCAATACACCAAATTAAAGAAATTACATGACTAAAAATTCCTAAACTAAAAATAAAATTTTTTTTCATCATTTTCGTAACAATAGAAGGTTTGCAAGAGTTCATCCATTTTATTTCATTCGCAGTTGATATATCTATATCGTAGTTGAGATATATACATTTTTTTCGTTCTCGAGATCTGAAACATTATTAAAGTTCCAATTTCCTTTGAACTGTCTTTTACGAGAATAACTTTTATTTCGATTGTTTCCTATATCTGTAAAAACACTAATACTAGATAACAATTCACTATTGTTTCAAATAAAAGTTAATAACTTTTGTTTCGCACTAAACATGCACAGTTGTCACCAAATCAAGCTGTATGCAAATAAAACAATAGTTGCCAGATTTCATTAAATTCCACTTCGTCAGACACTAGCACATTCTATAATATCATGGCTTTAAGTGACTTAGAAACAAAATAAGATCAGTTTTATAAAGCTAAATAAATACTTTATTCAGGAAATTAAAAGTACTGAAAATGTTATTTTTCCAAACATTGACCATTTAATGTCTTAAAAAATGTTTGGAAATTAAAATTACGTCTTAAAACCTAGCATTCTCAATCTGATAGTGAATGCTTTTATGAAATAAAAATATTGCTAAAATTTAAATCACCATTACTTTCCGAAAACATCTTTTAATTGAATAAATTTTATTCCGAAATCATCTTATTTGGCTTTTTAATCAGTCGAAAGTTTCTAAAAGTTTGCATTTCAGGGTTGGAGATAAATTCTGTTTAGCTGTTTACATCTATATTCGTTTATTTACAAGGATATTAGTGAAGATTAGAAAAATTACAGAAAACTTTTATTTCTGGCCACATTGAATTCCACTTTATCTGAGAAGATAACATCCACCTTATTTCTTCAATATCTACATACTCAGCAAAATGATATATTTACAGTTTATTTTTAAGAAAGTCATGTAGTTTTCAAATAATAACTTTTAACTTCATTATATAGTCAATATAATGAATATGATAAACATTATATATATTTTAAGCAAAAATTACAAATTTTATTTTGCTAAAATCGATATTGGATTTACATTAAGATGTACAGATTTTTTTCACACCTTCTTGATTGCAACTTCGACAAGGATGAGAGATATTTCTTGAAAGTTTAGAATGAAATATTCGTGTTAAAATCTCTAAAAGATGCATTTATCAGAAAACGAAAAATTCAGATAATAATTTTTAAAATAATTTCCCTGTTTCATCTATTAACGTTTATATATATATTTTAAATCTTCGTATTTTTGGAAAATATTGAAAAGTACATCACCTAGAGAATATAATAAATGGGTAATAGAAATCTCAAAATATATAAATATTAGTTACTTTTTTAGATTAAAAAATTAAATTTTTCTATAAGAATTTTCATTTTGAGTTGAAATAAATGCTTAAATTCCACCAAAGAACTCTGCTTTAGATTAGGATTACCAATATTGTTTTCTACTATACACTTACTGTAAAACGTATTTCATAATGTTAAATGTATGCGAAAAAGGGTAATTTCTGTCATATACATATATTAGCCAATTTTAAGTTCTCTATGTTTGTTACTAATTTAAAAATTGCTTATTTTAATATTTTTCAACAATTCATTGAATCTTGAATAGCTTTATTTAAATGAGCAATTTGTTAATGTAATTATTTTTTGTTAAAAAAATAATCTTCATATTCATAACATTCATTTATGCAATATTTTTATGCTTTTTTTAATGCAAATAGTATCATTAAGACCTATTTAAAAGGTATCCTTGCTAAAAATTTCCATTTTAGCATGCATGTACTTTTATACGTACGTGTAGTTGTTTAGAAATCACTCTGTACCAGAAACGAAAAAAGATAGTCTGTACCGACTCTTGTTGCTGATTTATATAACAACTGAGATCCACGCTGGCTGACATGTAGCGCTAGAATTGCTTTTTATTTAAATAGAGTATCGTTTATACTTAAACAGAGAGGTTTTGTGGAATCTTATAGAATCGTAATTTCAGTCAAGTTTCTGAGTAATATATATTGATTAAAATTCCCCTAGTTTTTTTTTTTTTTTAAATTAGATACACGGTATGGTACATATTACATTTTATTCATTAGTTTTTAGTTCCTATAGCGTAAAATTAAATAGTGAAAATAAGAAATTTATCTTCCTTTAATTTGGAACCTCTTATTGTACTACAATTATTTAATTTCTATGCTTCTCTAAGTTCTTAGTTTTATTTATTAAATTTATATGAATAGAATAATAACTATGCAAATGGATTAATTTTCTTTTACTCACTAATTATTATGAATCAAATATAAATGATAAAAATAAATGTTTTAATTGAGGGTGAAAAATTCAGATTCTGTGTTATGAACTAAATTACTGCAAAATTTATTAAATTATGTTTGTGTTCATTGTATACAGAAGCTATGCTATTTCTCACTATTTAAGTTTTTTATAAGATTGTCAAAGAAACCGTTAAGGAAATATACAACATATGTAAGTTGCCGAAACCGTTTTAAATCTTTTGCTGCCGACCAAATAAAATTTGAAATAAATTGAGTTAATGGCATATTGTGAAGAAAGTATCAATATTTGCTTCCCATTTTCCTCAATACCTAATTTCAAAAATTAAGAAATAAGTATTAAAAAAGGTAATTTAATAATTACAAAGTATTGAGAAATGTATTTTTTATTACCTGTTAAGTTGTAACTCTATTGCTAACAACAAATTAATGCAGATCATTCATTGTAATTGAAAATCACCATAATGGTTTTATTTGGTTTATTTCAGTCACCAAAATGATTTTAATATCATTAATGTCTCTAGCTTGCATAATGAAGGAAACTCATTGTTGTATTTTTTCAATCTCATAGTGAGTTTCCGTGCATTGAATATTGTGAAATGCAAAACTTTATATAGATATATTGTGAAATGCAGAACTTTATATAGATATATTGTGAAATGTTTGTAAATATTATTTTACTCTCTAAGCGATTGTCGTTGATAAGGTATTACGCACCTTAACAAAAATTATTTGAAAAGACATTTTCGGAAAGGATATTTACTAAAGGTGTTTGAAAGTTGGCATTGTTTTTAAATATGGTAGCGGCTGCATTACTCTCACAATTCTACGTAGTTGCAGAGTACCGACATCAATTGGTGAGTCACAGACGCGAGATGGGAAGCATTCGGTGTTGTTGGAGTTTATTTGTGCAAATTTAAAATGCCTCGCACAGTTGAAAGTGCCCCGGATTGGGAAATACATGCTGTGATTCGTTCTTTGCGTGCAAAAGCCGTGGGAGTTTTCAAAATGCATCATCAGATTAATGAAGTTTGTGAGCTTGTGACTCACATGATACCGGAAACAAAACAGCGATCCATAGGATGGAGGCATTCGATCTCACCCACTAAAACGAATTGAAGCAAATAATTTCAGCACGTAAAATCCTGTGAACTGTGTTTTAGGATAGTTAGGGGGTATTGTTGGTGAATTCTATACCTTGTGTTGCCGCATTAAATTCAGAGACATATTGAAAACCTTAAATTAACTGGGCCATGCAATTTCAAAAAAAAAAAGCGAGGTATGCTCAGTAAAGGGTCTATTTTGCTGCATTACAATGCACAACTACATGTTACTCTTTGAACTTGACATTGTCCCATCATGCCGCTGAAAATTACCAAGATCTCCCTCAGTATAGCCCCGATTTGGAGTCCACTGACTTACCACTTATTCCTCTATTTGAAAAGGCATTTAGGCAGTCAGCACTATGACAACAACTAGGAAGTCAATATGATCAGGCTACAGTGATTACCTCGTGAGTGGGTAGATTGATATGCTGATAATGTATACAGAATATAGAGGCTATTTTTAAGATATGGTGCAAGTTTCAACAAAGTAACTAATTATGTTGAATAGTAGATTGGGATATAAGATTTGTTATTAAAATAAAATATTAAAAATGACTGCTGTATTTTAAATATCAAAAGGATTGTTATTTAAAAATCGGTCGATTATATCTTAAAGCAATTTCCTCTACAAACTTCCTCCCGTAATAAAAAGAAATGATTTTTTTCTTTTCAGATTTATCTATCTGACGTTATTGGTTTTCTTAAAAATAATATCTTTTGGATATTTATTTTCCCTCTCTAACTATATAGCTACAGAACACTAGATTACATTACTTATGGAAATATGTGTAGCTTATAGAATATATACTATTGCTGCTAGTTTAAGATGCATTAATGTAAAAATGCCCGAAGTTCGCATTTATATACTATGCTTCTGTTTATTTCCATTCAAGTTTTGTTTTAAAAATTAGTTGAAAAGAGTCCACAAACCGTGTGGGCACATTTTTCATTGTAAGGAATATAGTTGTATGATATTTATTGTTTTATGAAATCGTATTTCTTACATGGTATTTAAATATTGTATTTTAATCATTTAAACAACATTATCATTTCAGAACTTAAATAATTTCAAGTCAGATACTTATAATTAGCTATTAAACAAATTTATGTATTGGAATAAGTATTCAATATTTATTTTATAATAAATTAATTACATTAAATCATAAATAACAACACTAGCTATTCACACATTATATCATTTTTTCAGATTTAGGAAAAATGATAAAAAAAGGAATAACAACATGCATATGAAAATGTAATTAGTATGAAAAACGTAATCAGCGAAAACACTTTATTTAATATTTTTTGACTGATATTGATAATAAATAGTCTCCATTGAAATTTAAAACATAATCATTCAAACGGAGTGCAAAATGGGGCATTTGTCAAGTTTACTTTTAAATTCTAGATTTGTTTTTATTTCTTTGAATTGTTTAGAATGAATTGTTCTAATAAGGAAGTTATGTTTTTTAAGAAAATGACATTCGTTATCTGTTATTTAATTTCATTAAAAGCTTTTGCACTTCTATTAATTTTATAGGGATAAAATTTAGCCAATATTTTCCCTCTGCTAGGAATAAACTATGCTTGCTGTTTACAAAGTTTAATTAATGCAAATAAATTATAATTGCTTCACCACCAAATCTCAAGTAACTCTTTTGTTTGGATTTTATATACTTCGATAAGGCTTTGTCTTCCTGAAACGTGTGTTACATATATAATAACATTTAATTATACCTTCTTTAAACCTTTTCTTAAATATTCGTGTTCCACTAATAAGTTCTTTAATTTTTATAAGAATACGAATTGAAATTTAAATACATTCTTTCAATATTTAAAAACAAGGATAATGTATTTTGGAATTTGTATTCTCACACTTATAATACAAATATATTTTTATTATCAATACTAATAACAACAAGTTAAACAATTGTTAATAAATACATTATAAAGATAATGTTATATATAATTTAATTATTTACTACTAGAAAATATTATATATCTTTTATATCACATGTTTTATTGTTTATCATGTTTTTATTTTTCTGTTTTTATCATGTATTTATTGTTATATCTAAGTCAAGTTCTCGTGTACTTTTTCTATTTGGAGTATGAAAGATGATCTAAGTCATTTGAAATTACGAGAAAGGCTTCAACGAAGTATGGTAATAAAAGAAAGTTTAATTTATTATGAATCTGCGTAATTTATGATAGTTAGATATAATATATTTAATTAGCCATATATAATACATTTTTTTCAATCAAATATGTTTTCTCATCATCCAGACTGAAATGTACTTTAGGAAATATTCATGTTTATTGCATTACAATTTGTATTATTTGTAATTAGGATTTATTCCATTGGCATAAATCCTAAGAAATTAAAATATTCTGAATTTAAAGAAAGCAATTCGGTATAATATATTTTAAGGAGATTAAAATATACTACTATTTTTGAGAGATATTATTCAAGCAAGTTTTGCTTAATCTCTTTTTCTTTGCAATGATGAAATCTTCCAACGTTTTATCGTATTCAGTAAAAATATAAAGCAAACAAATGCTAATTATGTGCAATACAGATTATAGACCAAAATGTATTGGCTATGTACTTCTTTTTCTTGCACATTTCTTTTTTGGTGCAGACTTAATATTAAAGAATGACAGAATTAGAATGCGTCTTTATCCCCCGAGTTTGATTCGTAATCCACTTTAAACAATGCATCATTAACCGAAAAGGTGCAAACGAACAACTGAGCCTTATTAGACAAAAAAAGAAGCAGTATTTCTCTCACTAGGAAATTAAAGAAAAAAAATCTAGTATGAAAAAAAACAATCATCTGATTAGTAGAGATAATGGTAATGATTTCCCCTCCCTAATAGTACTTCATTGATTTGAAGATTCGCATTGAAATCTTGAGACATAGCAAACACAATCAAGATAACAGAAGCTTCATTTTTTTTTCTTTGTTCTGTGTCACTTGAGTATCACATCAAATGGAAGAACATTTGTCAAGTGTTAATATTGAAGTGCATTTGCTGAGATTAGAAGTAGTCTTCTATTTATTTTTTTTTCTAACATCAATAGGGAAACTAACGTGTGGGACGTTACAAAAGATCTTACTGTGTAAGAATTTCCTTTTTCAAGATATCTGACATTTTACTTTATGTATTAATGTATATAGTAAAATAATCAAAAATAACAAATAGTAAAATAAACGAAATATAATAAAATAATAAAGAAATATATAAACCATTAGAAAAATATTAAGAAATTATATCATAAATAAAAGATTATTAGAGTAGGCGGGATGAAAAAGATACATATAGTGAAGTGTTAAATATTAAAATTTTATTTTAACTTAAAAACAGATAGAAAAATGTATTAGCAATTTTAGTTTTCAAATAAATGTTGTTCGCAATAAAGGAGGGAGAGATGGAATTGGTTTTCTCGGGGTAAAAGAAACGTAAATTTTATTATTAATCATTTGTGTATGTATTCATGTTGAACAATGTCTATCCAAAAATAAAACTAGTGCCCAGAATAAAAAAAATATATGTATTCATTTGATGTTATTAATACAGTACAACATTAATGAAATGTAATAGAAAATTTAAAATAGAGAAAACAAAAGTTATATGTCAAAATAGTTTTTTAAAAAAAAAAACGCTTGGTAATTGTTTTTCTATATAGCTTATTAGAAGAAAATAATGTAAACCAATTGAATAAAAACACTAAAAAGAAAAAAAAAATAAGGGAATAGAAAAAAATTAATATGATAAGTAAATTAATGTAGTCCAAGTCTTTATACGATATAAAACATGGTTAAATTTTAATTAATTTTCGACTGTCCAACTCAGTGACTACTTACACAAGTATGAAATCTCAAATTCAATTTAATAAAGATTAAAGGAAACAGCTAAAAAGAAAAATTTAATATGAGACATATAAAACGTGAAGATAAAACGTATATATATATATATATATATACCGTAGAATGGATCTGTTAAAAATAATTTATTGATCTGATCGGTTCATA
>BMAW01117285.1:794449-825297 GCA_019974015.1 Nephila pilipes | reverse complement strand
TCGGTATGCTTCGTTCAGTTACATGTTATTGGTAAATAAGGCTTATGGTTTGAGAACATGAATTTAGGCACTGCTCGGTGCTATACAACGTGTCGGCACCTAGCTGAACGAAGGTACATTTTTGATAAGAACTTAAGTAAGTCTGGGAAAGTCTGTATCCATCCAGTGGATAGCTTCTGCAAATATAGAGTCAAGGCAATTGAATGCTTGAATCAATTGTAAAACACCTAATCATTAAAGAAAACTTATTACCTGTTTTAGTAAATTAAAATTATATCTGAAAGATTCACTCATTATAAAGAATCTGCAGAAAAATAGCGATGTATAGGATGATGACAAAAGTAATTTTAAATTAAAACATCTCCTTTGAATCTGTAGGTGCTAATGAAAATGGAAAGGCTAAAATTTTGTCTAGATACTGAGCTATACTCAGGCTGATATTTTGAATATTAGGCAATGGGAGAATAAGGATGAATGAAGTGATGAAGATTTCCCGTTAAAGAGTTGTATGTACTTACAAATTACACACATAGCTTGACTATCTTTTATTCACTATTTTTAAATAAGTGGTTTGGACTGAAAAAGCCTCTATCAGAAAAATGAGCATAATTTTGAAAATACTTATTTTTAATTCACTAGGTGAAACTAAACAACAATGCATGAAATTATGAAATATTAAATAACAGAGGATGACTTTAAAACATTTTAAATTTGAACTCATACATATTTACTTATTGTCACTTTCAGTACAGACCCAACCTTTATCCTACAACGCTTCATGCGAATATTTATTACACTCGAAAAGTGTTGGAAGTCTGTCAGATCCTTCAGGAAGAGCCATTTTCTCTTTCACAGCTTCAACAGACTCAAATCCAGCACCAATGCAGTTTCACCTTTAAACACACATATATATGTATTATTATTCTCAAGCGATAGTAGGTAGTATCATTGAAAAATACTTATATAATATTTCGTTTGGATAGTTACGAATTAAGAAATATATTCAAATAATCAAGGTACATAGCATCAAAAACTTTATCAATGGATAATTTCAGTTTGTAGATGCAAATTTTACAAGTCAATTCGCGTAAAGCTAGTTCCCTAATTATTAACATCACTTGTAAGTGTTGTGTTAAATGCCATAAATGAACTGGGTATGTATTTATCCATTGCATTGACTAATGACCATAATAGAGAATTCTTGTAGGTACCATAAAGAGCTAGTAATTATTGTGAAGCTATAACAGTACATTCACTTGAGACTACTAATTTATGCTTAATTTGCTGTGGCATTAATTGTCTGCTTTCACTAATGCGGTTCTATCGAGATAAATTATTTGACTCTGGTAGATCAAATGGTTTGGTGCATTCAGTTGACTTTACAGTGTAATATTAATGGATGGTATAATGGAAGCCATTATATAACATTACATGAATGCTTCAGTTGTGGATTCCTAAATAGAACTTTTTGACTTGATTGAAGGAATTCAGAAGAATTCAACATATATTAATATTATCTTAATTTATTTTAAAAGGATTAATAATGAAATACAGTACTCACTAATCCTTGAATTAAAAAAAAAGTGTTTTAAAAGTTTTTAAGATTAAATTTTACATTCTTTTCTGATTTCATTTTTATATTGTTTGTTGATTTGAAATAAATGGACTCAAGAGGTCAGTTGGTGACCGATATCTCAATCCTAAGACACAATCAAGTATAAAAGATTATACCAGAACATTGGTAACTTATTCTCAACTTCTATACCATACCTTTTAAGAATATTGACTTTTATTTAAGATGTATTAATATTCATTTAACATGTACATCAAGCATTTATTTTACTTGATCGATATTTGGTGGAACCATAAAATAAATCTACCACTCGGCACGAAAACTCAATTATTTTCCTGATGTAGGCTTTGTAAATATTGTATATAAGATCAGTTTTGAATACAGTGTATGACTAAATAATTTTAATTTGTACTACGTACCAATCTATATCTTTATTAGTTGAATAAATTCAAATGTTGTACTTTTTATGTTTAGTTATAATACCTTTATTACCTATATTATAATTATTATGTAAGATTAGTTTTTCGTTTTAAACCTAATAATATGTACTTATATAATTTGAAACTATAGAGTTTATTAAAAATCCAGAACTTTGACATTACAATTATGCTAGCTTAATTCATTAAATAGACTGTACTGAAATAATTAAGAAAAGAACAAAAGAATGTAATTTAAGTTAATTTCTTTTTATAATAGATATAACATAATTAAACCTCTCAAGATGTATGAAAATATTTCGATGAAATCTTAGTTATCTCTCAAAATATACGAAAGAATGTTTCTTTATTATTCATTAAACAATACATGCAAGTTACAAAAGAAGAGAATAAGACCTTCCAAACTAATTTTGCCAAGAGTTTTTTTTTTATATGAAATTGCAAAATGATATTTCCCTTTTACAGAGTAATTAAAGCTATTTTAATTTTTTTTTCTTTAACCAACGTCGATGTAAGAAGAAAAAAATAACGGTGCATTAATTTTAATGTATTAATTAAGCACGTCTTTTAATTTGTGTTTCTAAGTTCGTGATCTAGAACATGAATTTTTTTGGTCTTTCCCTAAATATGCCTACTTAAGGCAGGTAATTTTTTCCCCTTGCTCTTCGAAAGATTCAATCAAATTGTATAATATTCATACTTTGGATTTTTTTTTCACGCACGAGAACTCGCAACAAATTAAAATTTAAATTGAACACCGCTTAACTCGATAAATTACTTCTAATTATAAACATCTTTAACTATTTTTTTGTGAAGGGGAACACTTCATCTTCGTTATTTTTCTTTCCTAGGTCATTATTTTACTTCGAAGAATGGGGGAAGTTTAAAAATGCATGTAATTCGATAAAGATGAAAATTAAAATATTGTAATGAGTAAAAATTCGGAAACAATAAAACGCAAGAAGTGACGAAAAGAAAAGAAAAATGAATAGGAATTATTTCGCCTGAATGAGAGAAAATCGGGATAATTACGAATTACAGAGAATCTCGTTTTACGTGCAATGAAAGTTTGTTTTTTCACCGTCTCTCTTTTTTTCCCCTCCTTAATGATATGTTTAATATTCTGATGCTATTTTGAAAATAATTTTATTAATTTTTACCTTACGTACCTTTAGTTGAAAAAAATAGTGTGTACTTTTTCCAAGATTAAAAGCAATAAGATAAAAATCCAGAACTTTTTTTTTATCCCAGTATGGCTTAACAAGCGAACTCGGCAAAACCTCGTAAACAAGCATACTTTTCCTCTCAGTTAATGACTCTTAATTTTGTAAATAAAAAAAAGAAGTATGATTCGTTATTTTAAACGAAATGATGCATTATTATTAACGAACACCATGTCAGCATGAATCATTAACCAGAAGAAAATAATGAAGACAAAAACTTGTCTTTCGACTTCTGATATAACATGACGATGGTAAAATAAAATTAAACTGATTTATTTTTGCTTCGTGTTCTATTCTGAGGCACAAATGACTGTGATATCTGTATAATTCAGGAATATAATTGCTGATGAAAACATACTGGATATTAAGAAAAAACAGATATCTAAATACCTTTGTTACTAAGTTATCAGTTTGATTGTGATTCATTCAATGATAGGTAATTGATAGATCACCTAGAAAATGAATGATATTTCAGTGGCAACAATATTTTTTAGATTAAAGTTCATAAAAACAATCTTACAACTTGAATGTGTTATTCGAAATGTTATCCACTATACTTAAAGAATTGTTTCGTATAGTTCTATCAATTTTAAGCAAACACTTATCATTATATATATTTTACATCTCTCCTATCATAATTGCGCACCTAAATCGCATTCTTTCTGTGAGAACTTTTTAACCTTGGAAAACATAGTCATAAAAGAACAGATTCGCTAGAAAATGAAAGCTGAAAGTTGACATTTTGTTGACTGTTGCCATTTTTGTGATTCAATATGCATATATAATTTTTTAGGAAAAAATCATACACAATGGCTAGTTTAAGAAAAGCTTCGCGGTACTCTGCTTAATGCCCTTAAACATTTTTACGATTTAATATTAATATTTCCTATGACTACATTCAGGAGTATTCATACTAGTAGTACCGTAATACTAGAAACATATATTCCTTAAAATAAATAAATATGAAATTTCATATAAAATTTGTAATAATTCCCCAGAAAGGCTTTGTGGGCGCTTCTCTATTCCAAATCCAAACAATAATAAGATTTAGATGAAATTATGCGTATGTTGTTGAAACGTACATATATATAACATCGATCAATAACTCCCGAGTCTAACAGCTAGAAAAGCTTATTTTTTTTGCAAAATTTTTTTTATTCATCAACATAACACCTTTTGTTAATCACCTTTGAATTGATGAAATCGTTCAACCTTTTCCAAATCTTTTCTTTTTTTTTTTTTTTTTTTTTCATAAAATCTTTTTTTTGTTGCGAGTAAATAGCGATAAACAGCTTTCTGAATCCTCGACTCGTTGCTGTTTTTTGTTCCATCGAAAAGCAATCGCGTCACCACTTAGAAAATCCTTTTTCAGTAAATACACTTCCATATGATATCTGTGTCATCTCAGTAATCGGAGCTTCGCTTTACGATCTTTCATTATAATTTTTGTCACTTCCACTCCACATTTTCCGGTGTAACGGCTTCCACAGTCTGCGAGCGTTCCGCGTCATTTTGTGTCAGTACGTTTAAACTCGGCAAACCTTCGACAAATCGTTGCTTTGGTGGACAAGAGTCCGGGTAACATTTTTCAATCCATTGTTTTCACGCTTGCACAGTGTTTTACCAATTAAAACAATGTTTATCAAGAAACTGAAACTCGGTTTTTTTTCATTTTAAACAAACTACAAAACATTTTACTCCAGCCTCGATAACTCAGCCGTTTCTGGATCGATCGACTTAAAATTTGACGTTTCAAACAGGTTGAGTACTCTAGAAAGATGGTTACTGGTTTACTACGAGCGCCATCTCTGGGTTAGTCTCGGGAGTTATTGATTGATATGTGTGTGTGTGTGTGTGTGTGTGTGTGTGTGTGTGTGTGTGTGTGTGTGTGTGTGTGTGTGTGTGTGTGTGTGTGTGTGTGTGTGTGTGTGTGTGTGTGTGTGTGTGTGTGTGTGTGTAAAGAATGTGAGAGAGTGAGTTTAATTTAGCTTGAGTTCGTTTTAGTGTTTAAAGTTGTTTCTCATGATGACGTGTTTGTGGTAAGTTATAGATATTTAATCTGTTTGAGTTTTTTGAACATTAGTGGAAAAATTATTATGATATTTTTAGTTAAAATTGTTTATAGGTGTAAGACTACTTTAGATTATTTTTTGCGATTACTTTAGTATATTTCATTCTGAATGAATATATTTCATTTGCTTACTTTCTTTTCTTTCACCTTTAGTTCAATTTTTGATTTATTGTATTTCTCCTTAATTTTTGGTTTTATACATGTTTTTATAACGTAATTCACTGTAATATGATAGTGAGATCCGAATTACTGATATAAGCCCATAATATTCCATCCAAAAATATGGAACAGCACGAATTACATTCTCTCCAATATTGGTTCTTAATTAATGCTCTCCTCTTCCTTTGCTATGATTTTAATGTGGTTTAATTCTTAAATAGTATGTAATTATTGTTCACGATTTTTGGTGTTATTAAATTAATACGTTTTATGCTTTTGTTCTAAATAATTTTAAAAATATCTTAAAGTTTTTAATCTTGCTTTCACGCACGCACGCACGCACACACACACACACACACACATATATATATATATATATATATATATATATATATATATATATATATATATATATATATATATATATATATATATATATATATATAGGTTGCAATACAAACAAATTACATACGAAAGTTACATCATACATGCATGATCCTATCCGCCTTGGAATGCCTAGGAGAGAGGTTACAAGATGGAACAAAATATTGGTTAAAAAAAAGTATGATCCCCTCCTCTTTGTTACTTGAAAATGTGAATTTATGCTAGAAATGACTATGAATTCCAGTGTCACCAAGTTTTACACTTCCAGCAACATGTTTTTCAAGTTCTAGAGGTTATGGAGGGGGAAGGGAAGGTGTAATTGCCTTTTCAAGAGCTGTCAAAATATATTTTATACGTTTAATGTCCAGAGATCTAGTTGGCCAATCCTTCAAGCTAATATCCTCTCATTTCAAAAATTCGTTAGCCTGATTATTCCTAGATGGAACAGAGCTGCCATACTTTACAGGAAATCAAGGCCAATTATATACCTGAAAAGGCAAACATAGGGATCTAAGATTTTCCCCCGTATACCTCACAATAGGCACAGAACCTCTGTCATAGACATGGAAGCATTTGCTCCTATCCTTCGAAGATTATCAAACCTCCAATGCCTTACTAGTCTCTTTCCCGGATGATGGGGCTATATACTAGGTGTTTAGATAAAGATACGTCGATATCAGTGATTACACTAAGAATCTAGACTTATTAGCGAATAGAAAAGTTTCTCATTTATCTCTACTCCAAGTGGATGTTTGCTGCACTATACTAAACGGGCCACCTATGCGTAGAAATAGTGAGAAGCAAACCAAAGGTCTTCTAAAAAGCACGCAGACTTTCTAGAAATAGTAATCATTGAAACTTGGGCTCCTGAGGTCTTAAAAAATCCACGAGACAAGTGAGAAAGCGTTGCGCTCTCTTGCGCCTCTCTGTATTAAACCAATAACTATCTAAATTAGTCGTCGTGACTCTTGGATGACTTTGCTCATACTTTCTCTCTGGGTATCAGAATTCAATAAACTATACTTTTAGTTGCACACAATTTTGGGCGTTCCATAGAAGTACCTAGCAATCTGCGCTTCAGAATTATCTACCTCAATTTTTGTGAAACGTTATCTACCTTATTTCCTTATCAAAATGTTAGTGGCTGTACATTTTATCTGTTTGCTTTTCAATTTTGCCAAATGTATAAAGAAATATGAAAGTTACCGATATTTGTGAACGAAACGAAGCGCGGAAATCGGCATGAGCTCTTAAAACATATTTTCCCTTAACCTCACAACAAACATTTAATTGGTCCTTAAGTGGTGTGATACTCATAAGTAAGAAAATGAAATACCGGATAAAGTTTCGTCTTCGTTACATGATCGTACTTCAGAATTATGAATGTTATCAGTTTTAAACCAATACGTAGCTTTTAAACCACCTTTAATCGGACAAATCTGAAATAAATTAGATTATGTTTCGTGATTTTTTTTAAATAGAAGGATGGGTATAAAATTATAGTTTTTTCGTTCTAAATGTAACTCATCAAAATATTCCCACCTATCTTTTAATAAAATTTAAACAGCAAACAGACAAGAAAAGGTTTTAAAAAATTGTATTATGTAAGGATTAAACAAACTGTGAAGGGAAAGATTTAATAAGATGTTTTTGTTTCAGTTATTCAATTTTTCTCTTCAAAATGAAATATTTTGTTTTTAACTTTGTTAACATAATTACGAAAGTCTTTCCTTTCAGTGATTTTGCTTATTAATACGATTCTTTATGCTAATTGAATAAAATGACTAAACATAGGCTGTTCTCAAACATTTGAATAATACCAGGAGTTTCTTTCTGGCAATATTTAAGTTTCTAGCTACTTTCCAACCAAATGAAACGTAGTTATGCAACAGAGGTGAACTTTACAAATGTAGCAAATATATATAATAAAGTCGTATAAAAATGACAGATAAAGATTTATGAAATTTAAAATGTTATGGTTGCATAGAAAGATTGCGGTAATTGAAAGATAGAAAAGAAATGAAGATTTTGAATAGTGCGCGGGAGTTACTTGCGTGCCTGTGTGATATTTTGGGAGTAGGATTTGACGCAGTCTGGTAGAAGTTTCTCTCTTCTATCTGAATAAATTCGCATCCTACCCCGGTATAAGAGTGATGTTTGATATGTTATAGGTTAGATTCGTGTGGAGGGGCAATGAACTAGAGAAGAGAGCATTTACCTTTTTAAAGAAACAATAAATAAGACTTTGAAAAGTTATAGACTGCATTTTTAAACTACTTTTGTGTTATTATTTTAGTTACTTAATCTGCGTTTGGAGTTAAGTTGAAAACTTCAGAGGTGCGATTAGTCTAGTTCTTAAGATGACAGATGAGTCAGATGATAGAGTCACACCTATTTGCTATTAGCTACACATTGTGTATACGAAATTATTGTTAAAAATGTTTAGGAGCAAAAGAAGAATTCTAATAATTTTGTTCAAATTTAGTGAATAATAAATTTTAGTTTACATTATTCTTTCCAACTAAAATTTCTTTGTTCTCTTAAAAATCAATATTTATAATTTTAGGTTATGTTAGAACGTTACACTTTATAAAACATGTTGTTTGTTAACATAGCATTTCCATCCTAGTTATATTTTTGCTTTAATCGATTTTTTTATACACAAATTAGTATCATGATTTGAATTATTTAAATCTTTTGATATTTAAAGGATAGAGCTTTTCAAACTTCAGATGTAAACGTAAACTGAAAGAGCTCTTTGGTTGAAATTACTTTTAGCTTCACAAAAAAAAAAAAAAAAAAAAAAATAGGGAAGAAGAACAGAGAAGATTAAATTCCAAGAATTTTTAAATATGCTTTTCTGATATCCATAATGTTGCAAATGTGTTATACATAATCTCAATTTCAAAAGCTTTCAAAGAACTTTAAAAATATAAATCTATTATAAGTTATTTTATGTTATAGATTAAAAATATATTAATTTAAATAGATAATTAATTTTAAATAAACGTTTGTGAAAGTGTGGTGTAATTTAACTTAATTAGCGTACACAATTCTAAAAGAAAATTCTCCTGTTAGAAAATGAATGCAGCCAAGAATGCTTAATTGTGCATAATTTATAAAGAAAACACACCCTGAATAAAATTAACCTATTTTTGCAATATCAATTAGAAGAGGTGGAGTCCAAAGTGTAATTGAAAACTTTTAAGCAATTATAGCTCTTACATAAAGGACACTGAGGTAAATTTTGTAATTTTCGAAGAGGTCTAGTAGGATATACAAACTCTGTCAAAACTTTATTGTTATGGGTGGGACAAAAAATAGCAATTCCTATTCTTCACAGCCGAGCAATGACTGCCTCTTTCAATAATTACGCCTAACACTGGTGGTCTTTAAAAGGAATTGGTACAAAAATATTAACTAAATAAGCTTAAAATTTCTCCCAGAGCCGTAAAAATATTTGTATTCCAATATGTTTACGAACAGAGAACGGAAGGCCTCATATGAATAATTCAAACTCTTTTAAAACGTGCCAGAAATAATCTCACGCGATATATCGCTCCGACATTTTTCACTCGCAGTTTCTTGCTCCTTTCAAAAATTTTTGCGCTAAGACGCATTAAAAACCCATTGGAACAATTTGCAAGGTGAAGGAGACCAGGGGCTTGCATACATTTATTTCCTATTGCATACACTAATAGAAGGAAAGCATGCATATGTATGAGGCAATTGGCGAGTTGATGGAAAATTTGCATATTTGAGGTTGCATTCTGCGATGCCGGTAATGCCAATGGGAAAGACTGAGTATTGTGGATTTTGAAAAGTCCCTGAAAAGGCACAGGTAATAAGCTGTAATAGAAAGGAGAAACGGCATTATAAAGAAAAAACAGAAGGTGATTCAATTTTGCGCATTTCGTGAAAGCCGATGATAGTAAAATCTTTTAAAATATTTAATATTCTTTTTTGTTGTCTGGTACATATATTTCAAATAATGGAATTCGGTAGTAAATATACTGAATTTAATAATGAAAAATGCAGAAAAGCTTATTAATCTAACTACCAGAGGAAATTAAAGAAAATGGATCGGATGGGATTTTTTGTTTCCCATTTCCTGGGAATTATCGTAAGATATTCTCAGTATTGACTTCTTCCCGTGTTATTAAAATGAAATAGTACTAACAGAACGTTAAGAATAAAATGGTATTGGCTGGGGGGGGGAAATAACGATTTCAAAAAAAGGATTGCATAATGAATTCAAATTTATATAAGATAGAAAGAAAAATATTTGAATCATTCTTGCATAATTACGTAATTATTCTCAGTTAATAAAATTATAATATTTTTCAGAAGCAATAACGGAAATTGTTTAATTAAACTTGTGAGAATCACTCTCGGTTTTAGTTTTACATTTTGTAAATTATTTTATCCTGTTCTGTATATTCTATTTCTTTGAGAGAAGTCATATTCTTTCCTTAAAATTGTTTATGAAAATACACAAAGATCCAAAGAGAAACTGCATTTTATAGTTTAATATGTAATAGTGATCATGAGAGCAGTCAAAATGAGAAGGATTTGAATTGCACTATCTTCTAGACTGCTTAAATCACCAAACACCACTGTAGAGGTTCTCGATTTATATTAGAATGCTACAATAAAGTAATTATCTTCTATAACTCCAGTATTACTCTGATGTAATTTGTAAAACTTATCTTTTTCTATTACATTATTGAATTATTTAGTTTAAATCTACAATAGGGCAATTTTCATACTGTTTATGAAAGTCTGTGAAATCATTTAGTCAAATAAAAAAGATTATTTTTTTTCTTCACTTTTTTTGAAACTGTCTGCTTAAAAAAATAGAGTTTCATTAGTTTAACGAATTAAAGTCATACTTCATTTTCCTTGAATCCTGTTCCTTAGATCATATATTTTTTCGCAGTAAATTTGAAAGCAAAATTTTCCTTTAGACTGCTACCAAATCCGCATATGTTTTAATTACAGAACATAATGATTATATTTTAAGTCAAATCATCATAGAAACACATGCAACATAACTTGTTGGCTTGCATCAGTTTTTGTCAAACGTCAAGGATGTTATAAATAATAGAAACAATGTCAAATATTCAAACTATTTAAAATTTAAAACTCTAAATGATCATGACAAACTATTTCTAAATCAAGCAATTTAAAATGAAGCGAAGTAACAGAAAAGATAAAATTTAGAAAAATGGATATTATTTTATTAATACTGTTCCGTATGCTTTGGAATGGAATAATGTGTGTTTATACCAGTAATTACAGACCTAACCATCATGTTTCAGTGGATTGCATTAAAAAGGATGATGATGATGAACCAAAACTCAGAAAAACAAACAAGGGAAAAAAAAGATGGTAAACATTGGAAACATATGCAATTATACTTAAAAATACCAAAACGTACTAAAATAATCAACTAAAATATTTTAATACTAATTAAAAAATTTAATTAAACACAAAGGTAAGTGAATAAAATATAATGAAATGTAAAATAATTACAAATGACATATCATCATAATTATAAAATATGAAACCATTTAATCATGACAAAATCATAAGCAGAATGAATTTTGTTTGACGTAATCTAAAACATCTTGAAAATATTACATTATATATAATAATACAAAAATTACCAAAATAAAACAATAAGAAACAGAGCAAATTCTTCAAAAGTTTTCATTACCATGCCACAATATTCTATACCACCTTTTCATCACCATTTTTACTTTGATGATGAATGAATTCATCCCCAAAGTAAAAATTCTGATTAATTGATTAAAAGAAAGCCAAGAAAAATTGTTTACTTATCAAAAATGAAACAAATGGGTTATAAAAGTATTTAAAAATCATTATTTAACATATTTAATACTTCTTTTAATGATGAAATAAGTGTAAAAACATTTCCTAATTTTGTTATTGTTGATTATTAAATCTATTTCAAATGATTAAAACCATAATTTTTTGAAAATTTAAGAAAGTTTATTTTGCTTATACTTAATTTCACACATTTTCTACCACAATTTGTCAAAGTGCTGTTCTAAAAATGTTTCTTGCCATAGTTTTTAATATTTTTAAAGACATGTTTACAAAATACATAGGAATCCTTAATAATCATCATGCATCAGACTTTGCCTTTGAAATGACATCTGTGAAAAACATATTCTGAATAACATAAATATTATATTACAGGAAGTCACTATTTTGGATTTCAGTATAACTATTTATCATCAGCTAAGTATATCTGAGAACAGACATTTCGAATAGCAAAATTTTTTTTATGCTCTTCAAAAATGCTCTCATAAACTTGTGTGAATTCAGTGAATTATAAAGACTATTATATTTAGCATACTTTCAGAAGTTATTTGATTAATCGGTATACGTCACCTCATGTTTTGAATCTTTACTTTCATTAAAATTGACATAAAGTGAAATTTATTTTATTTGCCTACTTTTGGAGTATAAAAAGTATTTTTAAAGTAAATAACCAGAAGAGCCATTACATCTTTGAAAAAAATTTCTAATGAATTACTTGAGCTATTTAAAAAAATACATATGTTTTTTCATATTGAATTATTCCTAGAATTCTGCCCAAACTTCAGAATGCCTCCTCCTGTTTATAAGACAACCACAGAGAAGTCCGGCACAAATCCTTTGCTTAGGACCAGCAATCGAAGTCCGGCAGATCCGGCCGTGCGTGAAGCTGCAACACATTACTACAAAAGCCCCGGGTCGACAAGCTGAAAAAGAAATAAGGGAAACGGAAGGTGAGCGAAAGAAAAAGGCTACATTTTCACCTTATTAGCTGCTTTGAGTCCGGCCACTCCGGTACTTAGCGATCCGGAATAATATCGTTAGTGCGGAAATTACTCTGTCAGAGTCCGGCACGGAGAAGAGCGATGAGTCTTTTGCTCCAATTGAAGGATTTGTTACGGCTATTGGCTTCCAGCAGCTGTCACTCCGCGGCTTAAGGCCTTTTTCTTCGTTAAGCCTCGTCGGGAAATAACGGACGTTAAGGTCTTAACACTGAAACAACCATCACAATAGAAGGGATTCTGTTATTAATAAATGACATTTTTGGCATAAAGGTGCTGGTATTTAACACCGTAACGGATATTTGATTGGAACTAAATGGATTAATGGTTGATGCCGGTGGTGTCTCGCCCCATATTGATGTAGCGATATCGAAATTATTTGTATAAGGTTTTTATGAATTAATTTTTAAAGAAACATATTATTGTCTTCTTAAAAAAATTAATTAAATTTGAGGTAATCACAAATAGGCATGCTTGTAAAATGATTCATGTTTGCTTATCAATGAAATATTTTAATTTCGCAGGGTTTCTAATTGATCATCGTGGTTATTATATTAAGTTCTTAATGAGAAATGAATCCCTTGTCTTTCCATCCCATCATTTATAATATTTTAATTTCTTAAAAAAAACAATTTTTTAATTTTTTTTATTGAAATAACATTCACGACATTCTGAACTTACATAAAATATTATTGGTACATTTTTTATATATTTTGACAGAAAAATTCCATGTAAGATTTTTAATAATTAAAAATCGTTACATGAATATAATCTTGCAGGAATTATTGGAATGACATTTTCGTGCAATAGATAAGTTTTAAATTTATTTTCTCAAATTATCTACGTATTATAATGTGTAAGACTGACGTGGAAGGTCATTGTTGTATTGTCCAAGAAATAAGAAAAGCAACTCAGTTCCATTTTAACTTCTGGTAGATATTTAGACATTTCAGAGAACAAGGTTTTCCTACAACCTTTGTGGATTGCTTTTCGACCACTTGGAGGGGAAGGACAGTAAGTTTTGGAAGCAACGGAAAGAATCTAAGTCCTGTGGACTCATATAAATGTTGTCGGTCGCTTTTTGCAGTGCTCTTATCAACTAGACAAAGGGATGCCCTTCGGGCTAGTTATTAAGGCATTTTAATTTCTGTCGTCGTTGTTGAAGAAAGTCCCTGCATACCCCCTCCACTATTATCGTGATGTTACGGAGAGAGACATTCTGAACGATATTTAAAGGAAGGTTGTCTTTCCAGCATTTCTGTAATTGATGTATATTTCTCCCTGTTGTACAGAATTTCGTTTAGGAAAGTTACCATTTGACCTCCTCAGTTGTCTCCAGTTGAGATGGCGGGTCTATTTGACGTGCGTACCGTAATCGGTATGTCAGTAAATGTGATTATATGCAGTTGTCTCTGTTTGACTGAGGATAGTTTTGCTCAAGATATACATGGAACCAATAGTTTTAGGCGAACATCTAGTATTCAATCCCTGAGTCAACGCTTAGGTGAGAGCAATATTTTCTACCCCTGATAAGGGAGACTAATAGACCTTGAATGCCAGCGGCGCTTCAAACCTTCAATATTTGGGTCCGTCTAAAAGTTGTTTGGTCTTTTTTGCTGTTCTCTTATCAACTAGTCCCAAAGGGATTCATGCAGTGCAGTGCTCTTTTCAACTAGTAATTAAGGATTTTAACTTCTTTCGTCGTTTTTGAAGAGAGTGTCCCAACTTCATCCTCGCTCCCTGTAGAAGAATACGGCCTTTATCAACTTCTGTGGTTGCAGTGCTTTTTAGAGAACCGGTGCCTTCTGAAAGTCACTTCATATGGTTATTACTATGCGTTATTCAAGCCTGAGGGAAAACAATGAAACATTTACTCGAAAAGAGATAATTTATATCAAAATTTCAATAAAACTTCGAAATAAGCTATGTGTCCTAATATCGATTGTTGTTAAATAAATTAATTAATAAATAAAAATATCTAAGTTAATAATCGAAATCTAGGGTGACACACATCTTACTAACAAAATACTTTATTTTTATTTTCTGTGGGAATTCAAAGTAATTTTTATCATTTAAAATAAAGCAATATTTGGAGTTGATCGATTTAAGTTTAAAAGCTTAATAACTATTTATGGTTAAACTGTGCAAAATAGTTAATGTTATAAAATAAAGCGATATTTTGTGAGGTAAATTGTAAACATCTATAATATTCAACCCACGATAAGTCAGCCAAAGAAAATTATAATATTTAATTCTACCGTTTACTTAATTTTCTAATTCTCACTTACTATTGAGTAGTACACTTGAGAAAGATTTTAACAATAAACAACATGAGCTTTAATGTTAAAATAATTTTATGTGGTGATCAAATGAAATCTGAAGATATTGTTTTTTTTAAATGAAATAATTAAAAAAAATATTTAAAAAATAATGGTAAAATTTTATAGTAAAGAAGTATCTTAATTTACATATTAAATAATTAGCTATTAACAGTTATTAGAGTGATGATTTCAATGTTATTTGAAAGAAATAACTAATCTATACCAAGACATTTGTTATTTTAGAATCCCAGATTTCTAGTTCCAAACAACATGGTTTTCTGATGCTTAATATAAATAAGAGCTTTATTTATAATGCATTGTTTGATTACAAAACAAATGATGCTTCAATGCATTAGTTCATAGGTTTGACTAATCACAGTAATTTCTAATGTGTGCTACGTGATAATTAATGGAGCCATATCCAGGAATTACTTAAGCTGAAAAACAATTTTTCAATCAATTTGTAACGAAATAGAAAGATTATAAAGTTTGTTTTTTGTAAATAAAATTTTAATTTCTGGAGTCTGATATTTTTGCTTTTCAGCATAGTTTTCAACTTCTCGTTAGCTTATCGAAGTTTTTAAACAAATTCAAATAATTACGTATTTTTTCTATGATGCAGATGTATGATAAAGACAAAAATTTAAGTATTTTGGAAATAACGGTAACTGACGTTTGAAATATTTTCATGATCTAATCATTATGCTAAAAGATACATACATCCCTCATCCTTGGTATTTATTCAATAAAAACTATGGAAAATGCTTTAAAAACATAGTTTATATAATATTACTGTAAAAGCTATTTAAAATGAAATAACCTATACTTTTTAGAGGCTCCATCAAACTTAAATTTTGCTTTTCTGAAGCATTTATTTAAAAGTAATTTTTACTTAGCATCAGCCATTCTTAAAATTACTTTTAAAAAATTCTTTTGCGTTGCTAAGAAAAGTAAATATTTCAAAATGATTGATAAATTTTTCTAATGTTTTAGGAAAAATATTATCAAATGCGTATAAAAAGGTTCATTCCTTACAATAGTTTACTTAAAATTGTTTTCATAAAATTCACTAATAATATATTTTTCAATTATTTGCAAAATAGAGATAACACGAGAAAGAAAAATGCATAAAATATCATTGAAGAACAATTATTTTTACCGAACCATTGAAATTTCAAATTTAAACTAATATTTAAAACATGAAAAATTTGTTTATTTAAAACACAAGTTTGATTAAAGAGAATGAGATTAAAGAGATTACAAGAAAAATTACATAATGTTTTTATTTCTGGCTATTTATTTTAATAAGGATGAATTGTGATGACATAGAAATAACACAAGGAAAAATTAACTACTAAACCTTTACTTAATAAATTTGATCTGATTTATATCCCTCTTAGATTTAAGTTGAATAGTATTATATTTTTCTCGTTAAAAATATTCGTTCAAGAAATTTACTTAATTATTATGCAAGTTTTAATATCCTTCGGCAAGCATGAAAATATGTTAATTAGAGCGGATTAAGTACTTCGCAGTTTTCGTTTTGGAGAAATTTAAATTAGTTATTCAAGTTTTATGTGTACACATTTACTTGAATTCATAGGGAAATTTTCGAATTCTCAAGCAAACATTTCTCTTCTTTGAAATCGGAAAGAAAAGCTTTGCTCTCAAGTATTACACCTCGGCTAATTCCTACTTGAATTGAATAGGTAATTTTTGCTTTATCTTGATTCATATGTAAACCACTGAATAAACAAAAGTTTAATCTGCTTTATTTTAGTTTTTAAATTGACCTTAAACAAATTTGCTTAAGAGTTCAAAGAATGTATTGATGAAATTAAAAGAGGGACAAAGAATGAGATTCAGCAGTTTTACTAAAGTAAGATGCTTGAAAATGAAAAGGAATAATAATCGTATAAAAATGCAGTTTTTAGAAATAATTATAGAGAAACATCACACTTTAGCAGAAAAAAAAGTTGTTAAAAGAAGATTGAAGAAGAAATTACATTTGAATAACAAAAGCTAATATAATTGGTAAATAAATAACTCAAAACTGAATTAATTATAATAGTTGTTTATTTTTATTCATATTTTTCATTCTGTAATTTAGTAATGTCATTTTTTCAATGAAAAAATTATATTTGTATAGTAAATTGTTTGCTGTTATTATTATTTTATAAAAAATATTTACCTCTTGCTTGTACAAACTCTGTTTGAATCACACTGTAGTGTAAAATTTGTGACATCAGAATTAGCTTCGGATATAAAAAAAAAAAATCTCTTTTTCATAAAAACAGAATTGAATTCCGTTTAAATTTTTTACTCGAGCTCATATGCAATACTCATTTTTATATGTATCATATAGTAAAGATCTTTGTTACAATTTGTGTCATCATGTTGTCATGTTATTTCCTGTATTAAGTTATTCATTAGTTTAAAGTATCCACCTACCTTTAAAGCGCGATTTTCGGTCAAAAAGTCGATTTTTTTTATTTGAGACTATTATTAAAGCCTCATTTCGTAGCTTTCTAGAATAGTTTCAATGTTGCTTCTATCTTACTTCGAACTTGAGTTATAAGCATATTAATAATAGTTTGTGTCAATTTTTAGAACTGGAATTAGCATTCTGCTACCGGAAATGGAACTTTAATGATTGTTGACATTGATACTTTACGTAATATCGCCATTAAAAAATCTTCCAACATGCAAAATGAGTTTCCCATGATCCAAAATGCCAATGAATCTTTTAATGGTGTAATATGACAAAGAAAACAAAAGAAGTTTTTGTTTGTTTGAAAACTGTGAAATTGGGTACATAAGATGCAATTATGTAATTTAACGAAGAATATCAAGGCTGCTTAAAAGTCTTTAATAAGATGCAGATTGAACATCCGGCTACTTCACTGTAAAGGGATACGAAACTTGGATAGCAATCGAATCAGGGGATTCGAAGCGCCTTACAATACATATTGTATGTAAGTGTAGGAAAGTTTTAAAGTCCATCAGAAAGAAAACTTATTTAAGTAATAAAGATAGTTTACACATCAGGAGCCTTTTAATGTTAAATTTATAGTTAATTGGGTAAGTTTCTGGATTGAAATGTATTTTCAACTTTTTCTCGCAATCAAGAATTTCATAATTTGCTTCAGCGCAAAACACCACATTAAAAACAGTTATGCATATGATGTTATGAAACTTCTATGGATGTAAAAGTCATCGTATTGTTATAATTCTATTCTTTTTTAATTTATTGTTGATAAAAGTCTTTAATTATCACAAATATTTACGGTGTTTCTGTAGGTCAAAGTACGGCTTCCTATAAATATTTAATTATCAGGGTTATAATAGTGAGAGAGACACAAATCCTGAAATAGATTCAATCCAACATAATAAAATTTACAGAATTGAAATATTTCTATTTAAATATTAATTTTAGTGTTTTCCACAAGTGTCATTTTATTGCTATTTTTATGTATCTTTTGAGCTAAAATATTTAAAAAAAATTTAATTTATGCAGATTTTACATTTTATTTTAAGTTTTTAACGATAACATAAAAGTGATATAAAAAGTTATTTTTTCAGTTATTTAAGAAAATCCTCTTCGAAGGTAGGCGGATACCTTAAAATTGTGCATTTAGCACTAAAATTACTATTCCACTTTGATGAATTTTTATATCTATTCTATAATAATCATATATGTGAACATTTATCCCACTAAAATTGCTTTTTTTAAAAAGAAATAAAAATATAATTATGATCTATTAGTTTCTTCATTATATCGAAGTACTAAATTTGGTAATTTTTTTCACTTAATACTTTTACACAATTTCTCCTGAAATCTTTTTATTGCTATAATACCAAAAATGGAACAGGATAAATATTTCTGTGATTTAAAATCACTTTTTTAAATATGTGCCGCTGTTAAATGATTAATACATCGAATGTTCTCAATATTTTCTCAAGAAATGATTTGCAAAAAAAAAAAAAAAAAAATTATAAAGTATTGCAAGAATTTTATGAAATATTACATAAGGATCTTTTTATACTGACATTAAAGTCAAATTAACGGCTTTTTCATTTATAATACGTAGTTTAATGACCAAAGGAGATTTATTCGGAGCATCTGAACACTATACTTTCGCATTCTGAAATACACTACTGGCCATCAAAATTGCAACACCAGGAAGAAATGATTTGACAAACGTCAAAAACGCATGAAAGGAAGAAGAGGTTAGGATATGCAAATGATTTGTGTTTCAGCGCATTTAAACGACTCAGGATGGAGAAACGATACCTGAAACACTGCATAAAAGAAAAGTTGTGTAGTGGATTTCTCATTCGGAAAGCGCTTTGTAAGGTAGGAGTTTGGTCGGAAAATATTGCGATATGCCACGAATAAGAAGAAGAAATGTATACCAGCAAGTGTCGGAATTCGATAGAGGTAGGATCGTAGCCTGTTGAGAGGGTGAATTATCGTTCCTTGATGTCGTTCGTCGCACTGGTCGAAATCCAATCATTGCCATGCGAATATGGAATCAATGGGTTGCTGAGGGTCATACTAAACGGCTTGCAAGATCTCCACGCCCTCCTATGACTAACGCCGAAGAGATCAGTCATATTGTAAGGTCATCCCTGCAAAACCGTACAACCACATCACGGACCATTAGTCAAGAAACGGGCTTGTTTGCAGCACTCCCAATACTGTGCGTCGATTTTTGCAGCAACGTGGACTGTCAGCATCGCAACCATTACCTCAACTCCCCTTGACAATGAAGCATAGAGAGAAATGGCGACTCTGATGCGCCGAACTACAAAGCTGGATACAGAAGTGGCACAATGTCGTCTTTTCAGACGAGTCAAAAGCCATTCCTGCTAATGCTTTTCTTCCAACAAGATAATCAAGACCACATGTTACACGCAGTGTTCTGACTTTTCTCGAAACACAGGATATTCAATCGCTGAGCTGGCCTACATGGTCTCCAGATCTATCATCCATTGAAAACATCTGGCCATGGGTTGCGGAGAGACTGACCCCCCCCCCCTTCTCCTGCTAATACGGTTGATGAAGTGAGGCACAGACTCGAAGCAGCATGGACTGAGTAGCCCGTTTCTGTCATCCAAATCCAGTTCGACTCCATGCCTAACGGGAGGAGGGCTGTTTTAGCTGCCGGAGATGGCAACTGATTCTCCTAATTTCGCACCCCTGTAAGTCCCAAACTGCTTATAAACTAAATCGTTTTGTCTTCATACCATACTGTTTACTTACATTAAATATCGTTTTTGCATCTACTTTTTTTCATGGTGTTACAATTTTAATGGCCAGCAGTATGATTGAGATTCTTTGGAAGTTTTATAATTCAAAGTAAACATTTTCCCCTCTTTTTTGTTAATTCAAAAAGCGTGTAAATATAAGGTTATGGTAATATTTAGATGTAATTTTTCTATTTACAAAAACACATAATAAGTATGCATATGTAATTAAAAAATATCCCATTTATAATTTATTCAAGTACTTACAGGTCTCTGTGAGAAATTACTAGGCAAAGGGCTTTTAACAAAACTGAACGAAGAAAAGAGGAGGTGAAGAAATTAAAGAAACTTAAGGTGTCCGACTACGTTTAAAACTCGAATTTCGGAGAAAATATCAAATTTTTTTTTATTTATCCATTAAAATATTTGAAATCTTCACTTTCTGAAGATTCCTTCCATTTGTAGCCACGATACATAGAAATCAAGTTCATTGTATTTTAATATCAGACAATTTCTAAGAAAATTACTGGAAGTCACGATTTCGAAACCGGAAATTAATGTCTTCTCAAAAATATTCGTTTGTTTTTTATATTTTTAAGAACATTTACTGCTTATATTTTTTTAAAAAACTTTTAAAATATATTAAGATTCATTTTGAGAAATCTGGCATCACATTTAGTAGTGCAATTTTCAAAAAATTAGTGGAAGTATACACTCTGTTCACTATTTTGCTGAGCAACGTTTTTTGAATTAAGTCTGAATTCTGCTTTTAATTGTCATTTTATTTCTGTATCAAATAACTGTTTAAATTCTGTAGTAGTTTTTTAGATCAATATTCTTTATTTCAATTATGGATAGTACGAACAAAAAACGACAGAACTAAAAAAGGAAATTCCATGGTAATCGTCATTCTGCTTGTCAGACAACTGATTCAGTCAGCACGAGCGTAAAATTGGAACTGTGAAAACAATAATGAAGGATAGCTTCAAAAAATACATGTATACACTTGGAAATAGGATTTATAGCCTAGAAATAATTTCAAGTGTCATTGAAATGCTGAGTTGCCCTTTGTGTTTATTACAAAGTTTAGAACTCAAGGAAGAGTCCAGTTTTGGTTTTCTTTCCAATGTGCTCTTGAAATGCACAAACTGTAATTTCATTCATGGTTTTTCATCAACTAAAACAGGAAGCAAGATGAATGAAATTAATATGCAGCTTGTTCTAGGTATGCGTTTGATTAGAAAAGACCATAATTCCTCGAAAAGGCTGAGTGTTGCTTTATATATGCCATGTTTATCCAAGTCAGCTTTCAGGAACTGTGAAAAGAAGTTGCTGAAAGTTACAAACCCAATTGCACAAGATTCTGTGATTACTGCAGCTTCTGAAATAAAAGAAATGAATGATCAGGAGGAGGGTTTGACAAGCTGTGGTGTATCTTGGGATGGTACTTGGCAACGTCGAGGTCGCACATCATTTAATGGGTGTGTAGCAGCTTTATCCATTGATACAGGTAAAATTGTAGATATTGAAATCATGTCAAAGAATTGTTTCATATGTACTCGAAACAAAAGGTTGAATGTATCCAGTGACCCCATTTGTTCAAGAAATCATTCTGGGTCATCATCCAGCATGGAATCTGTCGGTGCATATCGCATCTTTGAACAGTCTTGCCATTTGCGACAGTTGAAGTATTCTTCCTTTTACGGCCCCGACGGTGATTCCCAAGGTTACTCAGCAGTAAAAGACATTTATGGAAAAAATAGTGTTTGCAAATATGAGTGCATAGGACACATTCAGAAAAGAGTCGGAACCCACCTTCGTAAACTAAAATCAAGCCAGAAAGGATTAGGTAGAAAAGGAAAACTCAATTGCAAAATTACTACGGTATTGCAATTAGAAACAATGTTAATGCTTTGCCGGAAATGCAAAGTGCTGTAATAGTAGCATTTTATCACAACTATTCAAGAGTGGATCAGCCAATGCATGGCCAGTGCCCGAAAGGACAATTTAGTTGTTGTGAATATCAACGTGCTATTGTTTGCGGAACAAAAGTAAATGAAAAATACAAAAGCCAGCCTAAAACCGTTGTTAATTCCATGAAACCTACATATTTTGATTTATGCGATCAAAGCATATTAAAAAAATGCCTCCATGGCAAAGCACAGAACTCGAATGAATGTTTAATGGTTGCTTGTGGAAAATAATCCCAAACGATGTATTTGTTGACCATGAAAAGTTTACTCTGGAAACTTATATATCTGTAATATATTTTAATGAGGGTTATCATGGAGTGTTAAAGATATTTCATGCATTAGATGTGTTTATAGGGCAGTATACATTTGATGCATTTAAAAACTTCGACATTAATCGCATTGCTGTCTCTAAACGACATTCATTCCCATCAGCAAAATTGGCAAAAAAAAAATCGAACTGCAAAAAATCAAATTTCAAAAGAAAAGAGAAAGAAGAAGGTCTGACTTTAAAAGTAGGGTTTTTTAGATTGGTTTGGTATGTATATCTTTGTTTTCTGAACAAGTCTTAACTTAAGTCCAATGTCTGAAGAATATAATTTTTAGTATTTTTACAATTTTTGAAAGGTGATAACTCAATTTTTTTTCTATACATTAATAAAATTTGGTAGAAATATTTTTGATATTATTTTTAAGAGTCTGAACTACAAATTTTGTAATTTATGGTTTATAAGTGGATTTATTCACATTTTAATGCATAAGAATGGAGGAATTTTTTTAAAAAAACATCTGTTGTTATTTTGACTCTTAATAACTCTGCAAATAATGTGAATTATAAACAAAATCCTAATTCAGGCTCTATACAGGTGTCATATCAGTACATGTACTGAATAACAATGTTATAGAAAGATTTTTCATGAAAGGAGAATATTTTGAAAATGTGCTACTTTTTACTTACTTTATGGTAAAAAATTGCATTTTAGAATTTTTTCATTGAAATAAAGCTAATAAAAATATTTTATGTACATTCTAATTCAGATGATACGAAATATCAAAAAAAATTATTCATTTATACGGTTTTTCAAAATCATGGTTTCGATTGTAGTCGGATACCTTAATTCTCAAGTAGTTCCTCTTTTCCTTACACATAATTTTAAGCATCATTGCGTACCAACATACGAACAAAAACAAAAGCGCATAAAAGCCAAACAAAGTGCTTTAAGGATTTTAATGCCACGGAAAGTAAAATTTTAAGATCATAACGAAATGTTTTATAGAATAATTTTATTCCCAAATGATACATCATAGATCTCCCGAGAATTCCAAAGGAGGTGGGACAAACTCACCTCGGATATATTGCAGAAACTTGTGCCATTTTCGAATAATTATTTCTAAACAAACTGTTTATAAAAGATAAAATGGAAATGAACTGAATTCAATAATGCATATGATGCTTATTCCCTTGACTCTCATTTGGTAGAAAACGAGCATTTGGTCTGAGAGTATCCTCTACAATTCATTCAAATTTCTTGGTATAAGTAAAGCAAAGCTGAAATTATTCAGTGAAGTAAAATTTTAACTAGAATTTGCATTTCCTATCTGTGAATACAATGGAATCCATATAGTTGTACTTGGAGATTATAATTTCGACTGCAAATAATTAGAAAGTTGGAAACTTTCTCTTTAATTTTGTTTTAATGGGATCAAGAAATGAATGAACTGATACATCAACATTACTAGGAAGAATAAAACATTTACCAACTTGTATTTTAGTACGCCATGTACTTCCCAAAATATCAACTGCATTAGCAAAAATGTCGGTTATTCACCATTAATTTTTCTTTGAAAATCTGAAGGAGATCTGAGGAATAGAATGTGGTTATATTTATTCTTGCCACATATCTTCCACTGTTCCATCCCATATTAGTGCTGGTCTTTCTTTTTATCAGTTTCAAGAAAAGGAAGTCTCTAAGTGACTGTGAAGGAGCCTTTAATTAAAAGAAAGGAACTGAAGAGAAGGAACTACCCTTCGAGCTTGCACGATCGATCACTTGCAGTCAGTGTTCTTTGAAACTTAGGGCTTTGTACATACAAATATTGTAATAAAATTAAATGTTACTTGAAAAGGAATTGTTAATTAAATAACTTTTGCCGCTGACCGATCGATTTAAGTTATTTACAAGGCATGTGTTTTTATCATTTTTAAACATGGTAACTGCAGTGCTGCTGTGGCCCTGCCCCACAGGTGCACTGAGTATTCAAATCGGTTGACTAGTCACACACGCCAGCATGGAAGTATTCGTCCGTGTTTACGTTTGTTTGTACTCATTTAAAATACCTAACATAACGGAAAATGCCGTTATGTTAGGTGTTTGGTGAAATACGAGCTGAGATTTGCTTTCTGCTAGAAAAAGGAGGGAAAGCTACCGAAGTTCATCAGCAGATAAATGGAGTGTGAAGATATGAAACCCATTTGACACCAGAAACAAAACTGCGATCCATAAAATGGAAGAGTTCTACATCACCAAAAAAAAAAAAAAAAAAAAAAAAGGAAAGAAAACTGAAGCAAACAATTTCACCACTCAAATACATACACACTGTGTTTTAGGGTAGGTGAAGGGTGTTTCTTGTGGAGTTTTTTCTCAGAATGACACAATAAATTCCGAGACATATTGTGACTCCTTGACTAAACTACACCTGGCAAAACAAAACAAAAGGTGCTTTATGCTCAGAAAATGGATTGTTTTATTGCATGACAATGCCCGGCCTTACTTTGCCCGTCGAACCCGAAATCTCATCGCATTATATGGATGTTAGTAACTCGATCACCTTCAGTATAAATCTGATCTGACGCCCAATGACTATCACTTGCTCCATTACTTGAAAAAGCATTTAGGCGGTCAGTGCCATCACAGGGAGGATGATTTCAAAACGATCGTGGTGCGGTGGTTAGTCCATCAGGCGGCAGATATCTATGAGGATGGGATCTAGTAGCTAGTTGTACTATATAAGTGCCTTAATAGGAGGGATTATTATGCTAAATATAGTAGATTAAAGTATGGTCTTTCTTATAAAAATAAAATAGTAGAGACAAACCACACACTTTTTTATTTTTAGTATCGAAACGGTACTAACTTAAAAAAAACCGGCTAATATAAAATTAAATTAGAATTGGATAGATCTATAAGTCTTGCAAAAATTTATTCATTAACAGAGATATTTGAAACGCATTATTTGCTGAATAGAATTTCTAACAATAACATTCTAAATACGGTCCAAAGCAATATAATTCTTAGATAAATCTCAAATAGTTACTTCAATTGTTCCTAAGCACTTTTTTCAAGTAGTTCTTTGATCACGACTTAAAAAGTCTTATGTCCCCTTACTATATATAATGTCAATACATTATATTTCTAAGGAAGTGCAGTTGTTGATGTAGGAGTTTTTGTTACGTAGAAGATTTATAGCGACGGTAAAAATGTAATGTACGGGAAGCAGCTAATAATTCATATAATGTACTTTATTTGCAATCTATACATGGTAAGTGCTTAGATCATAACACGGAAAGTAAGATTTTTATCTTCAAAATGTTTCTATAAATCATATACATATTTCCTGTTAAAGTATTTTATGTGATTTTCTAACTTTAAAAATATAATTAAAAATGTCAGATCTGTGTGTGTTCCTCTATAAATATCTTTATAACATTTTAATGTTCCCTACTAGGGCTTAAACTCATTTACGCAGAGAAAAAAAACTTAAAGTGTGGAGTTCATTTCTTTCCCTCTAAAAATAATTCTTAATCTCTTTCGTAATACTCGTATGTAAATATACTGTAAAATTGTAGTTACACCTTTTCAATAAAAAGGCGATGATTACCTGTTCACTATTTCCATGCGGTGGAACTTTCCATATGTAAGAGGATTTGATTATAAAATCATAGGTTAAGTTTCTTTGAAAGTGCTTTGAATAATATTTTTTTACTATTTTCCTAATGAACTCATTTACCAGTGTGTGCACATCACAACTTATCAGTCATTACTCTAAGGGATTTAAGTAAAATTAAAACTCAAATATAACTCAAATATAAATATCATGAAAGTTACAACACTATATTGTTAAAGCAGGCAAATGGTCAAAGCTCTCTAAAGGCTTTCTAATTTGATAATTAAGAATATTATTTGAAAATTCTACCCTCATAATGTATAAATCTGTATCTGGAATGAATGAGAGAGAGAGAAATTAATATTAGATATAAATTACTATCCATGACAGGAATTTTATTTCGAATAAGATTTAGATAAGGTAAGAGTCTCTGATCACTATAATCGGAAAAACTGCTTAAACTTTCGTATATTGAACATCTTACATAGAGCGCAAAACGTAGAAATTTAAGAAGCCTCGATATACTTCTCGAATTATTACATTAGACATAAATTATTTCAAAAAAAAAGAAAAGAAAAGAAAGAAAGTTATACGAATAGACATTTTGTTAATTGTTTGCTATAATATCTGTATTATGTTAAGTAGAATAAGGTTTTTAATAAATTCTTTAAAATTTTAAGAAACTCAATATTCTTTTTCATAAAACAGTATTTAATAAAAGAAAACATTAGTATGTCAGTCAAGGAAATTGTTATATATCTAGTAAATTGATTTATTTTGAATATCGATACGTATAGCATTTAGTAAACAAAAAAATTATGCTTTGATTTTGAATCCAGACTAGATAATAAAACTATATTTATAATATATATTTGGAATTTCGATTTCAAAATACCTTCTACAAAACAGGAAATGTTCTACATACAAACACGCACAGATATATATATATATATATATATATATATATACTTGTGCTTACGAAATATAGTAAAATGTCTGAATAAGTTTTATTTCATTTTTATAATGAGACCACCTAACATTGCAAAATCTACATATTATATTGGTTATATAAGATGGAAAAAAATGATATTCCCAAATTTTTCCCAAACGTATTCTATCATTTTAACAAAGTTTCTGAGATTCACAGATTCTTTCCTTTCGGTAGCCGAAGAGTAACTTAATCGAAGTGTAAGGAGAGGAAATAAGAAAAAAAAAAAAAAAAGAAAGGTAAAACAAAAGAGAAGGAAAGCAGAGTCGCGGATAAAAAATGTCATTGATTTCCCGCAGAGTATCATTTCAACTCAGGAGTCAAGAGGATACGTCAAAGATCTTGATTAAACCAGGCAATGCCGCCCAAGTAATTGGAAACTTGTCCTTTAACGCAATATCACAGTGCGAAGCCGATCCATTAGAAATGAAGGCGCCATCTCACTGTTTCAGTGATACAAAGATGGCGGTCCAATTGAACCATTTGTTAGGGGTAATAGAATTCCAGATGCTCAATAGACGTTGTTTGTGGTCTAATGGGATCAGATAGGTCACAGCGAAACTGAGAAATTGAGCCTGGTTGGCGATCCGCTGCAGATTTTAATTATTTATCGCTCTGCCGTATTGAAGAGTTAACGTCTTAGCGAATGCGAAGGTTTCGTGTCTGAGAATTCAGATCGGTGACTTGAAACCGTTTGCGTGCTACCAGTTTAATGGCTCACGCGATTTACGATAAGTCTTTACCATGGAGCGTGTTGAATGAAATGCGTTCGGTGTTATGATGGCTTGATTTCCTGGACATTTCTTACCCACTCTTTAAATACGTGTTTGAAGATTTTCCAGAAGAGATAAATGTATAATAATGGCTTTGTTTCAATGCATAATGGGATGATTATTCAAATTTATTACTACAATGTCTATATCTAATTGTGATACCATGGTTGAAGATTGTTAACATTTACATGCATTAGCCACAAATGTTACGTTTTGAAAATAAATGTTAAATGGGAAAAACTAATAAGCATTTATAATGCATTCTATTTTTTATTCCTTTTGGAAATAAATAAAAAAAAATGAATAATGAGGGACAATGGAAATTCGGCGGGGTTGCTTAAGATTTAATTTGAGCCCAATATTAAACAATTAAGCAATTAAGCTGGTGTGATGTTTCTTTAAATGGACAGTCATTAATACTGAATCACTGAATAAGTGTTTGATGAAATGAAATGCTAATAGTTTTATATAATTTTCTACCAGATTAAAATAATTCTCAAGACATTGTCACAAAATGTAGATTGAAAGATTATTTCAAAACTTTAAAAATTTAAATATAATAAATTTATTTTTCTTATTATATCCCATATATATATATATATATATATATATATTCAGAGAAAATATTTAAAAAATGACACAAATATATTTATTGTAAGTAACTGTACGAAAATAAAAGTATTACACATTTTTTTGTTATTTCTTTCATTCTTTTCTAAAGTATATAACACAATTTTACCGTGTTTAACAGTGTAAAAATGAAAATAATGTTATTTGTTTTATTGAGAATTCTAATTGTAATGTAAAAAAATGTGCAGTAAAGTAACAAATGATTTACCCTTCTTTAAATTTGATCATTCTCATCTATTGATTTTCCACAAAAAACCATTATAAAACATATTCATATAAGAATTTTAAGAATGCATAATTCCTTGAAATTAAATAATTTATTTTGAAAGTTACATTTGAGAGTTTCTCATATAACGCAAATTGATTTAACGTTAGTTGCGAAACAAACAATAGAAACTTAATGTTGATTATAAAAACGAAAGAAAAACAGAATTTTGCTTCGTATTTAGGTATTAACTAAATGAATATGAGTGTTTAAATTAATGAAAAATAAGAATATTTTTGTTTAATTGGCATTTACACTTATATTGAGCACACACACACACAATATATATATATATATATATATATTCACAAAATATGACAATATGACGTCATATAACAAACTAAGAATATCAGTTCCTAAATGCAATACTATTAATATATAAAAGCTACTTATTTAAAGAAATTATTAAAAAAATCAATAAAATATTTATACAACACATATAAAAAAATTTACAGTTAATTAAATAAATAAAATAACCTAAAATTTAAACCCAAAACAAAACAAAAATTATGGTAAGGAAACAGAAAATTTTTAAAAGAAAGTTCAGTGATAGAAGAGAAAAATTTCGAACAATAGAAATAACATAACTAATACAGTTCCATGCTTTGGAATGAAATGATGTGTGTTTATAATGTTATTACTGGTCAAACCATCGCACTTCAGTGAATACCATTATTAAAAAAATGTAGTAACAAACCAAAAATCAGAAAAATGAGAAAACGAATCACAAAAAAAAGAAAATAAACATTTAAAAATTAGTAAACTTCTTCAGTTTATCTGCAGACATCCAAACTATTCATAAATGTGTATCTAAAATATTGTAAAAACAATTAAAAGTCTAAAATGTAAAATATTATTCAAACTAAAAAAAAAAAAGCATACTCAAACAAAATATTAAACTATCAATGACATGTCATCATAAATAAAGTAGAAATTTTATTGACTACCAAAACATATACTGAGAGAAATTAATTATTTAAACAAAAAACATAATAAAAAAATTGCAAGTATATTAAAAAACAAGCATTACTACTAATACTAAATATTAAAAAATGTAAAACCCTGCACAAATTTCATACGTATGTTTACTCCTACTTTTCATGAAATAATTCGTCACCAAAGTAATCACTGATTCATTGATTTGAATGAGAGAGAAACCATGCCAAAAATTGATTGATTTAAATTAAGCAAAAGAGTTTTTACTTGCAGAAAATTGTTACACCAAAATTAAGGAAAATATATTTAAAAAAGAAAAATTCTAGAAATTTATAAAACTGAAATAACAACAAATGAAAAAGGAAAAAAAGAGATCGAAAGCAAACTTTAAAAAAAAGTGTCAGCAACTAAATTGAAAAAAAAATAATTTTTTTAAAAAAAAAAAAAAAAAAAAAAAAAAGTTGAAATTTATTTAATGTTGAACAAAAGTGAAAACTGGAGAAATATAAAGCAAAGGAAAGGAACAAAATAAAAATAAAAAGCAAAAAATCATATCTTTATAAAAATACTTATATAATTTTAATTACATTTATAATTTTTATATTTTAATTTCATTAAAAAGTAATAGAATAATCAGCTTTTGCATGTGTTATACATAAATTATTTATGTTAGTTTGAAAATTGATAGGTAAGTCAACGAATATGATATTTCTTAGCAAATAATAACACAAAATATTTCTAAATTTATTTTAACTTAAATTACTTTCGAAAGAAGGTCCTTTATTAATATGGAAACAATATTTAGCTCTTTTATCATTATATTATTAATAATCCTTTTATCAATAATTTTTAAATTAACATCTAAGAAATATGTTTCGTGAGAATATTCATTAGTTTTAATTAGATTTAAATATGAAGGATAAAAGGATAAGTCAGATATAGTATCCTTATTAGAATTAACTTGAAAAACAATAAGATCCTCAATATATCTGAATTCTAAATAATTTGAAATTATTTTTATCTTTAAATTTATACTCAAATAAATGTAAATGAATAAATTAATATTAGTTAAATTATTACTAGCAAAACCTATATATATATATATATATATATATATATATGTGTGTGTGTGTGT
>BMAW01117285.1:753710-794049 GCA_019974015.1 Nephila pilipes | reverse complement strand
GTGTGTGTGTGTGTGTGTTTCTACAAATACCAAGGAAAATAAACTCCTGATTCTTATTTTCAGTAATGAGTAAATAGATTTTCATTCCTTTTTATAACACAACGAATTACAATTATTAGCAACAACTGATAGAAAATATATCAAATTTCAACCTAAAGTTTCTATTCAAGGGAATCAATAATGATGTTTATATCAATGTAACTGTAAAAACTAATTTTTTTTCTTTCAAATTCTTTGTTCATTAAATTCATTAATCATTTTTTTTTATTATTTAGGATATTAACTATTACTTATGAGTAATAATTTTAAAAAATAGAGAAATATGTATATGCATTCGGGTAATTTTATTACAAAATAATTAAATATTATAAATTTATTAATGTATATATCTTTATCATAGTGTTTTGTTGTGTAATTTGTTTCAGATTTACATATCCACAAAAGAAAAGGTCTGAGGAATGACGTATATTTCTGTTGAGGAGGGATGTCTGTAGACTTCATTTTATTTAAAAAAGGGACCAGTAAAAAGTCTTAAAACTTCTTAGGTTCAAATTTTTAATTTTGTTAACATTTGTTCTAGAAAGTACCTTTTATCATTACACATCAAATAGTATTATTTTTTACTAATACCTATGATCAATTGCATTTAGATGCCGTAGACCAATACTATACAAAATGTGATGAACATTTTCATATTCCTCATGGCTCCAGACAGAAAGATCAACAGGTAAATATTCTGTCACTAAAGAACTCAGACATCACCAGACATACAACAAACAAGATTTATTGATTTTTATTGTAATACATCACAGAGAGTTACAGCAGTATTAAGTTGTCAAGGGGACTAGAGTTGAAGTTATTCAAAAATTTTGATTATTTTATTCGTTTATCTTTGCTAAACTGAAATGGTAGAAAGTTCAAATAATACATAGTATTTTTGCTATTGTCGTATAATACATGCAATTTTTTATTGATTTTCTTAGATATATTATTTTTAGATAGTCCTCTGAGAGGGTATACTACCTAACCCACACTGACGACTAGTTTTACATAAGTCCTTTTTCAAGGAACATTTTAGAAGCAGTGACTAGTAGTGAAAATTTAGTATAAAATAAATTAATTTGGTCCCTTACTATCATTGGTTTGTAATATTTAAGGATTGTGTTTCACTTTTCTACACCTTATTATATAATTCATAACAGAAGTGTTGTTATATGTATATTGCACTAGGATGGCGTTAATAAATTCTTTTTTTAATAATCTAAACAAAGTTTGTCAAAATTTTCACAAAGTCATAACTTTAATAATAACATAATCAAAGTAACTAATTTTTGGTTTTTTAACATGATAACAAAACGTAGCTTGCCAAACCATATATAATCACATAACAGTTAAGGCAGTACAATTACTTAATTAATGTTGTAGCTTTTTTATGATACAAAAGGGATTTAATGCCATGAAAAACTGGACAGTTCGTACAAGTTCCTTTAATGATTATTTCTCTTTAACCTAACATTACACGACCCGATATGAATGCGGAGCTAGCTCAAATTATAGTAACTTTCAATAGATTAGGTATGCTGAATAAAAATTATACCAATTTTTTCCTATTCACTGCATGTACTTTTTGTTTACAGACGAGTGATTGGTCTTTAGCTCACGTCAGGCGTCCTATCCAGCGAATGGGGATTCCATTCCTGATTTCACTAAAGACTCATCGTGTAGGGTGACTGATCAGTCAAGGATCTGACTCCTCCTGGTGGTGTGGCGCCCTGGGGAAGTTTGGAGAAGGAGGTGCAAGCTCAAGTGACGTCCTCGGGCACATCTTTAACAATGTTAAAATGGTTTTCACACCTTGTTCTGGAAAGAATTTGTAATTGATTATTATTAAAAAAAAATTCTTGAGCTCCAATAACATTACTTACATGAAAAAAAAAAGAGGGGAGGTTATATAATTTTTAAAACAGCAGAAACAAATTTAGTTTAAATTATACATTTTTTTTGCAAAGTTATGATACAAAGAATGTTTGTAGAACAGTATTATCAATGACCACATAGTTCTTTGATTTACAAGCAACACTGAGTAGTGAGGTAACACGCATCTCTCTCTCTCTCTCTTTATATATATATATATATATATATATATAATTCGAAAACTAAAAGTTCATTTAACTCACCTTAGGTAGTCTCTTCCTTACCCATGAAACTCTATGAAAAAGAAAAAAAAACAAGAGATAAAAAAGAGGGGTTGAAGATGTGCACTCTGTATTCTTCCCATCCAGAAAAACGCTTCTATGTTCCCTCTGCTCCTTTATCTAACTTCATTAGAGCTCCGGAAATTTGATATCTTGCTCCATTTCCATCCTGTTCCTGAGCTCCTTACCCTCTTACTTCCCTCTCTGCAATTGATGGGGGTTATGGAGAAATATATCCGCACTAAATTGATTTTCGTGGTATTCGCAAGAAGACTTTCTTTTTTTTTTATTGTTAATATTCACTTTCTTTCAACAGAGTCATTTTTGTGTCTGTCTTTTTTTTCCAGACTTCATTTCATCCAATAAAAATTCTATAGGAAGGTAGTCTTCCAACTCATGCATGTAAATATATGTCCGGACTCAAAACGAGAAAGATAACATTTCCCTCGTTATCATGATGGATGCCACGAAAGAAAAAAAAAGTAATATGGAACGAGTTTCAAAACTTTTAAATGGCAGTGTGGCGTGAAAGTGAATAATATGTGGAAATGTCGTTAGATAGTTTACAAAGTTTTGAATTTTGTCAAATACTTTTCTATATCTCATCAACATTTTCCTTTTCCGCTGTCGCAATTGGGCACCAGTTTTGTAAGAATAATAATTTTTCATCAACAGATGCTCATATTCCTTTTACGAGATTATGACGAATTTTCCTATAATATCTTTAATACACTGAAATAGCGTTTTTATGAAATTCTTTTCAATATACACTTTGGTTTTTATTCAAAGCTTTTACACTCGCTTCGAAGTTCTCTATTTTTCTCACCAATATATATATGGGGGTTGACAATAAAATTACACACTTATAAAACTTTTTTGGGTGTTTTCCTAATTTTAAAACCCCATAAGTTCATAAAATATAATACTTGTAGGCAAATTTTAGATTCATTTAGAAAATTTTCTTCAAAGGTGTACTGTTTCCTCATGTCTTATCAGGTTCTCCTCCTTGTTTGCCTCAAAACAAAAGCTGTGTGTTAGAGGGCCCACAAGCTGGAGATTACGAAGCCGAAGATAAATGAATTTACTCACTGCAAGTGGTCAGAGATGAAAGAACTCAACAGTAGGAAGCCTGACACCTCCTTATTCAAGATCCTTACATACTTGTCAAGACACAAAGAAGCAGTTACTAAGACATAACAAGTTTCTGAATAGTTCTAAAAATGAAATAAGATATTAGTTTTATATTAATTAATAAAGCTCTTGAGTATCTAATCACATTGAATGATTTTTGCAGTCCAAAGTATTCATCAAAATCAAGTTTCAATCCAATGAGAGATTGGTTAATTGCTTAGAGAGTCAAAACTCAGGTTGTATTTTCCTCGTCTACAGCTAGTATACGTGTTCAATCTTTCAAGAGACAAGGATGACAGCTAGAACTGAATACTTTCAGTAGAACACTTCTTAAGAATAGGAACTTTACGTACAAGCTTCTTTAGTTGACATTTGTTCTAGAGTTTCTTTATCTCCACTGAGTTTCTTCAATGTATGACATAGTATCACTCATGTGTTCACAAGATTTCAGGCTTTCAGTATTTGTCAGTTTCTTTTTACATTTCTTTCCAGGAGCACTTAATGGTTCAACAGTCCTTTTAGATTTATTTACAGACTCAGAATTATCTAAAAATGCTGGTCTTGCATTGTACTGTTTCTTTTTCTATTTTTTCTTTCTTTTTTTAATGTCTATTATTTCATTACCCTCACATGATTTGTTAAATAATGAACATCTAGATCACGGCTTAAATCTGTTTCAGCACAAATTTCCATTTTCCATTAGATTAATAGTACTAACGTTCCAACCCCTGGTACCATCATAAAAGATTCGTTTAGATTCATCTAAGAACTTCATAATTGTACTTCTTCTTTTTTCAATGCATTACGAAAGTTGTCAACAAAAACATGAGAATTGATATCCCCACCAGCTGTATTGGTAACACATTCATCAGGTTCCTTTTTCATTTCAGAAATATAATACTTTTCTTCTACAGCGTTATTTTGCTCCTTCTTTTCTACCATACACAATTTATCTAGATATAAAAATTAGTAGTTCTAAATATTTTCTTCACCGGTAATAGTTTAGAAAATTCCTTATAGCAAAATAATACTAGTTCGTAATTATCATTAAAATACATTTCCTTGTTTTCCCTATCTGGTATTGCACCTACATGATCTACACTATTTATCACATTTTTAATTCCTTTCCTACATAAATTTCAGGTATAATTTCTCAAGATAAATCTATTACCCCAACGCTAAGTGAATTAACATTAAAAGTAATAGATTCAGTTTTATAGGAAATTAAATCATTATAAGCAGTTAGATTCAGTTACAAGCTATTAACTAAATCATTAACCATAGCACAAGTAATAGTTACTAGTTCATAAATAACGTTATCGCTTGGATATTTTATTAAATTACGAGTAATTCTTATCAAAGAGCATAAACATTATGACCAAATGCAGGTTTTAAAATTACTTTCCCAGTTGGCTTTTTATAGTGTTCCGGTTCAATACTACTTTTAATAAATGTAAACTGTAAACTATTATCAATAACAACTTTTAAAATTTTACTTTTACTCTTTACTTGAATGGGAGGTAATGCACCATCTGCAAAATTATTAAATTACCTTTCTTCCTAAGTAAAAAAAATTCTTGAAATATTGGCACTATGGAATGTTACGTTATTTCATTTTTTTTTTTTTTTTCGAATTACAGATTCCAGATCACAAATCAAAGAATTATGTCGCCTTTGACAATGCAAAATCTCTTGTGGTAGTACTATACTCCTGGGATAAGTGTTTTGGTTTAAGACCAACAAAACAGCATCCATTCTTCACCAAGCTTTTAAAAAAAATTTGCGGCATCAAGGGGACAGATGTCTAATAGATGATTCAGAAAATATATTTACCCTTTATCTGCATTGTTTTCCTTTTTTTGTTCCTTTGAATCGAAAATTTGATGGATTTTCACTTTTACGGAAGAATTGGTCCGTATTGTAAAATATTGAATACGAAATGAGCATATTTAATTCGCGTGTTCTTCCACGGCTTTCTGTTACTATTTTTAGAAAATCCTTTAGTTGACTATATACTAATTATTATTAGATCTTTTCCTGACAAAATCTAAAGCGATATCGTTTGGTATGATTCTCATCAATAATGGATATAACAAATTATCAAATGAACCAGATTTAATTTTTTGAAAATTTGAGGACCTCATTTGTATTTTACCAGTGTCAAATATGTCATCTGCCAAAACGATCTTATAATAATTTGATAGTTTTTTTATAGTTTTTAAAGAACAAAGAAAATCTTACAATAGTTTGTAATGCAGAGCCCCCAAGTAAATTTTTTAAGTTATTAAATTTGTTGAACCTTAGACAAACTTTTGATTTTATCGATAGCAGTTTCAGATGAACTACGGAATGAATAGAATTCTTGGAGATAACCATAAAATTTATCCATATTGATTTCGTGTAATTTCACATAACTACTTTGACTTGCGGCCAACGTTGTTTTCGTCGACTTAGGGGTTCGAGCCTTTATGTCACTTAAAACCAAAAGATGCACATCAAATCAGTCGAGGTCCCAAGTCCTCCCAATGTCTTGGCGTGGTAATTTTGAGAGGGAGATGCCAGCTTAGGTGTCGCTCTCATCACTTGACCGAAGCTCAAAATTACGAGGTCCGTCGTCAAAAGCCCTCATGTTGCTTCTCAGTGCAAAGTTAATAAACAATCACAGTCGCATTGTTAAGTGAGTAATTACACCGGGTATTTATTTGAAAAATTAAAAAAAAAGTTATTAATCTAAAGAGAAGAGTTATTATTATTTATGTAGACAAAGTATCTAATAATTATGCTGTTATATGCAAAAAATTCTACTTTAATTTAACTAATATGCGTCTTGAGAATAACTTCTTTGGAAAAGCAAGCAATTCTCTACAGCGATTTCTAAAAGAATTATGGCATTTTATACAACAATTGGTATTAATATTAATAATGTTGAATTTAGTTACATTTTTAAAGTCAAACTTTCATAAAATCCTATTAAATTTAGTAACTAATTGCTTAACTACTCGTAATTACTAGCTTGTATAATATAATGATAAGTTGAAGAGTTCTACCACTATTAAAATTAGTACTGATTTTCAAATATATTTATAATAAATATATTTAAACTATTTATATTTATTGTTTTAAAGATCTTTCTTAATTCTATCGACATAGAAGATCTTGTTAAAGTTCTGAAAGAAATTTAGAAGAAATTTAATATAAATAGGATTAGAGGATATGTAAAATTTAATTACTTAGTTATGCTCGTCTTAAAAGATAAATATATATATATATATATATATATATATATATATATATATATATGTTATACTTTTACTTTTTACTGATGTTATACTTTTCTTTTCTTTTTATCTAGAGTATATAAGTTTATTACGAACTGTTGTTAATATAAATAAAACAGAATATATGTATATCTCTTTAAAAATAATAGAAAATAAAATTTCTAGTTATATATATGTTAAGGAAAGATTAGAAAAATCATTAGAATATATGGAGATTTGCACAAATAACATTTATGATTCTGGAAAATACAGAAGTTTATGAAACACTTTAAAAGGAAAGGAATGTTTATTTAACTCATTTGATGGTGTGTGCGGAACAGAGGAAAAAAGCATGTATATGACAGCAGGGACTTTTGACAATTGTGTTAGAATGGGATATGTCTACGATGGAGCATTAACTGTAGAAGCCTTTTATTTCCATTCCTCTGCCAGAGCATGGATGATGGTGTTCTAGTTTATTGGAAGATAATTCACCTACTAAAAGTATTCAGAACATTTTAAATGAGGTTTTTTTTTTTTAACACTTGCTGGCCATGCTAAACGTTGAATGCACAACTACCTAGATATGCCTGAACAAAGACAGATTGATGACAGGATGCATTGTCGCCCATTAAAATAAATTCATCACTTATAAAATGATGGAAAAGATGATTATTAATCAGTAGGAATTCATTGGGGTATCTTTGATTGTTCATTTTCATAGATACAAGCTCGTGTAAGGGCATAACGTCCTTGATCAGGATACTAGTCCACACCTTAGCACATCATGTTGGATATCGGCTCCTTTCTTATACATTTTCTGGATGATATGTCGTGTCACTCTTACGCCAGATGAAATTGCATCTACAATCCGTTTTCAGACTGTACTTACACTCCTGTGAAAATAATGTACATGTCCAGTCTGTCCAGTTTCGATGGTTCACGACAACATTGCAGCTCAGTTTTGCGGTTTACAAAGCTACACATACAGCAAATTTGGGATAGTATAAGGATTCTTCTCTCAAATGTCTCGTTACAGTTTTTCGGCAAATCATCTGTACTGTGACAAGAAAATAATTGACTGTTCCCCTGCTGAGCTGTAGTGCACTAGTTTCTTTTCTGCCGATATGGCAATCAGTCGGTCTCCTGCCAGCATCATACTTCTGACATAAAGCTAACATTTCAGTTCTTTTAAATGCTTCCCACATCTGTGAAACCATGCTCTAGGCGATGTTGAACCTTTTAAATACATTTGTTATTTTTCTCCTTTTTTCAATATCTCCAATAATGCGTCTTTTTAAACCTTCCTTTTGATTTTAATGCGATATCTCCTTCTAATGTAATTTATATTTAACAACTAAGAGAATTATTCCAGTAAATATTCACATGAATCTTACTCTAATTTCGACTTTTTCTGGATTGTTCGTAATCATAAACCACATGATGCCTATAAATATGCTAATTTCGATTGCAACTTTTTTCTATCCAAGTCCGTCTGTATTGACGTTATCTGCAGTCGTGCTTCATATTCTGCATTTAATTTGTTTCTGCATTTTGCTTTTGTTGACACACACGTTAAAAGAGCAGACAACCGTAGCTCGCTTATATATAATCTCGGTCATACAATCTCGCATGGAAAGTGAATCTATATTGCATACACATCGTTTGAACAATGGAAAATTTGCAAGTACGTCACTACTGACGTCGCGTTAGTAATGCCAGTAACCTACACAAGAAGCTTTTAATTTATCTTTAAAGGTAACTAAATGCATATTTATATATCCTAGTTAATAAATACAGTCAACTAGTGTGGGTATTTTATAATTTTATTTTGAAATTTTTGTTTTAACTCGGGAAATCCAAGGAATGCAGTTTGAAGACTATTTATGTAAAGTATCCTTTGTTTCGTATTATTTAAAAGTATAGTGTTAGATGTACATTCGGTTGATTGTTGACTTGGGACTCTGATGCGAGGTTAACAAGTACAGAGAAAAGAATGATTGGATTGAGATCTTGTGGTGAAGAGAATTATTCTCTATAATTCTTAATGAGATTCTAATACTTGATTCAAAAACATTATACTTTCAAGTAAATTGACACCCAATGTAATAAAAACAAACAAATGCTTACACAAAATAAAATATTCACATAAAAAACAATCTTGCATCACTTAAACCACTTATGATTGCTTCAAGTCAAATTATGAAAATATGCGACTGTCCACTTTAATTTGTTAACCCATTGTAATTATAAGTAAAATTCGTAAAACTTTTAATCTAAGTATTGCAACATCCAGTAGTACATTTCATGAGACTTCTTTTGGAAATGTAATGAAAATTCCTCGTTATACATAATTTCAATAAAAAAATGTTTTAGATAAAGATTTTTTTTTTCTTTTTTAATTTGATTTACGCAGCACTGTAAATCAGATAAAACTTTTCTTGGTTAATTTAAGGGAAATGATTTAGTAAAAATATATTTTCAAGTACATTTTAATACGTCAAACTTTCCGTAAAATTAAATTTAATTTTTGTTTTACAGCCTAGTCATATTACATTACAGTTACATCATATTATAACTTTTAATGGATTTTTATTTCTCTTTACCTTTTGCTAACTATTAATAATTTTTTGGAGACAGAATTTTTCATTTAATAAAAATATTTTAATTTGTTACACTGATTTTATGGTAAGTTTTCATTCCAAAACTTAATTTTTTGGGTGAACGTGAGACAAAAATACCTATTTCATTATTTTATAAAATTCGATCTAAGTTTTCTATTATTTTAACTTACTAACGAATAAAATGTCATTCAAAGAATAATTATGCCATTGATAAATGAATTATTATTAATAAGACAATATAAAAAATAACTTCGTTTAATGGAATTAAAATGAAGCTTGAAGTTTTTAGCAGTTTCATTAAGTAAATTGGATAGTTACAAGTGTGCACTTTAAAGCAATGAAAGAAATGCAAATATTATATAGTTAATATAGTCTTTTCCTGAAGGCAAATTACGCATAGTTTAAAAATATAAATATAAATTTCAGGTGTTTATCAATAGTAGAAGTTTTTAGGAAAATATCGCTGGTAAAAACAAGTACAAAAGAGAACAATACAATTAACTCTTTTTGGACACTAATAAGGATAGCAGGGAAAAGGGGTGTGTTGTACAAATAGTAAAATTAAAAATTGAAGACAAAGAAAAAATATTTTATTATATTCACACACATGTGCTGTCATGTTTTAGATGGAATAAATAAGAATTATTCCCTTTACATCTGAGGAAAAAAAAAATTAAAAAAAAACCAAGTTCTTAGATTATTTCTCTGAATCTTTTTTTAAAATCGTATAAGAAGAGGAGAGAGAGAAAGAGTGATACGTAATAAGTAAGAATGATACGTAATAAGAGTGATACGTAATAATCAAGTAAGGAGATAGAATCAAATAACACGTTGATAAAGATTGTTTTTTCGAGGGAGGTAAAAAAAAAGTACTTATGTTTGAAAACAGATGATCTCATTAAAGTAAATTGTAGTAACCAATGAGTGCTGCCATATGTTAAACGGAGCCGAAAAAATTTGACAGTGATTCATAAGTTAGTTTTGATTCTGTAGTCATTTGCTGCCCAATCAAAATTTGATTGTTGCCGCGTTGAGTTGTTACCATTGGTGTGACCTAGATTCATCATGATATGTCATATGTCTGAAAGCATGCAAAAATCAAAATGTTGGGTTGCTTTCAGTGAATCATTTCCAAAAAAGACGTTGATGATCTCATCGGTCAAAAAACTTATGACGAAACATTTTTAAGGAGAGAAAGGCGTCATGATCACGAATAAGAGTAACGAAGAATTGGACAGTTGTCAAGTGAATCATGATTATTCCTAAAAACAAATCACTTTCGATACTACAAGCACCATCTCTTGGAATTTCTAAGAATTTATTGAACCACCCTCTGATGTCGCTCTGAAAAGAAAAATGAGGGATATTGTTGACGGACCTAGTAATTTTGAGCCTCGGTCAAATAACGAAGACGATACCTAAGCTGATGCTTCTCTCTCTAAACATCCACACCACGCGAATGGTAGGCTTTGAGGCCTGAACGGATGAGAGAGAAAATAACGCATGGAGAAAAGGAAAAGAAAATCAAATAAGTGGGATTTAGAAAGACAGATTTTTAAAAAGTAATGAGAAAATATACATTTGTAATACTCAATAGCTCAGCAAAAAATATTGTAAAAATAATGTTTAAAACGAAACATATAAACGAATAATATGCTGTAAATCATTTAAATCAAAGTAGTTCATTCCCTAGAAATTTTACTAAAGGCTTCTGTGGAAAACTTGTATTATAATTTAATAGTTTGTACAAAGAAAGTTAATGTTGTGATAATAGAAAAGGTCCTTATTTTTGTCTTTTTTGAGGTTCTTATATTAATGCAAAAAGAATTAAAATTCATGGCAGCTTGCAAGTAACTAAAGTATTTAATTTGTTCATAATTTCTAAGCATTTAATATTACATAAATTTTAAAACCGAATTATATAATTTTAAGAACTTCTCCTTTTTATATTTTTATTTTAATAAATTAATTTATGTAAGTGGGATATAAAAGGTATTCTAAATTCTATTCTGATGCTTCTAGAACATTAAGAAAATGCAATGTTCTTTTATGGATACCTGAACCTCCAGATCCAGAATTAGATAAGTTTGTCTTTTTGGCAAAGCATATATATAATCTTCTTTGCACATTCCCAAGAGAAAAAAAAGTTACCAAGCCTATGCAAGCCATTTAATGTATCTTCTTTGATCCATCATATAAGTTGAATATCTTACAGATAATCCTTACTAATAAAATTCCCCGAGAGACATTCTTTTTTGTAAATGGATAAGGGGAAGCTTCAACATATATCTAACATAATGTGATGACTTAATTCACATGTCAAAATTATTTTGAATTTAATATGAATAGAAATGTTTTTGATTAATGTTAGAGATGTGAACGGATAATGTTGAATCGATAGTATATGGAAGCTTTAAACAGTCTAAAAACATATTTTAGTATTTCACTATTGGTTGAATAATGTTAATTTAAAACGCTGTTAGAAAAAAATTCGTTTTAATAAATCTCATATATATATATATATATATATATATATATATATATATATATATATATATATATACTGCTGTTTGTAGAAAATGCAACACCATGAAAGAATCATCAGAATCAAATGAAATTTAATGCAGAAACGACTTGTACTGATACAAATAAGTGATGAAATTTTCAAAACAAAAGAAACAAATTAAGCGTCCGAAATCAGTATTTGGTGCAGCCACCATGCGCTGCAATAAGTGCTGCTATACGACGTGGCATGGAGTCAAACAGATGTTGAATATCTGCTTGAGGAAGAGAATTCCATATCGCTTGTATGCGCAACCAAAGTTCGTCTTTGGAAACTGCAGGACGCGGATCACGAGCGAGACGCCGACCAACCATATCCCACACGTGCTCAATAGGCGACATATCCGGTGAATAAGCAGGCCAAGGAAGAAGTTGCATGCGTTGTGCTGAACAGAAGTCTCGAACAGTCCGCGCAACATGTGGGCGTGCATTATCCTGCTGAAAGATAGCTCCAGGGATGCCTTGAAGGAAAGGAACGACTTCGGGCTGTAGCACTTCACGGACGTACCTGTTGCTATTGAGATTACCCTCAATTCGTATCAAATTGGATCGTCCATGATACGAAATCACACCCCAGACCATAACTCCGGGTGTTCGACCACTATGTCGTTCAATAATACACTCAGGAAGGCAGCGTTGACCGGCATAACGTCTAACACGAACACGGCCATCATGGGTCCACAAATTGAAGCGTGATTCATCTGAAAAGACAACTTGGTGCCAATCAGCTCGCCTGTCTCTGTGCTCAAGAGCCCACTGCCGACGCAGCCGTCGATGATTCGCCGTGAGGGGAATCCTGTATAAAGGCACCCTTGCACGCAATCCACGGCGCAGCAGACGACGACGAATTGACGAAGCCGACAATTGTACACCTGTAGCAGTAGACCAACGTGCTGCCAGCTGCCTGGAGGAAGCTGTGCGATCATTCACCGCCATGCGGAGCAGGTGTCGATTATCGCGCTCTGACGTCACGTTCTGTCGTCCAGTGCCTGTTTTTCGAGTTGTTCGGTGCTCGTCGGTCCACTGCTTCCAAACTCGCATCACTGTGGAACTGTTCCGCTGCATACGAGCTGCTATTGCGCGATAGGAAAATCCCCCTTCTCGAAGGCCGATTATCCTCCCTCGTTCAAACTCCGTAAGTTGCTTGAATTTCTTATTCTTCCGTCGTGGAGGCATACTCAGGTCTCACTAAACGTTTGCCACTAACAAATAATCATAGACTTTTTTCAACGTCCCGCTACAGCACTTTATTTATACGCTTTCAGCATCAATTCAGAGGGCGCTGCGCGCGCCGCGCACGCGCGATGGCTCTGAAACTTTATTAATTTGCATAATATCCTATAATTGACATTTGCTGCGAATTTCATTTGATTCTGATGATTCCTTCATGGTGTTGCATTTTCTACAAACAGCAGTTTATAATTAGAATAATATTTCCTTAAAATAATTAAATACTTTAATAGATGAAAACATTTAAAGATTATATAAACTAAATTAACAAAATACAATTCCCTAAAATTGCAAAGATTACCTCCATATATTTTTAAGATTATAGAAGGAAAGCGACTATATATTTTTAAAAGTAAAAGAAAATCGAAAAACAGAAAGTTAATCACCAAACTCTCTAATTGAATGGAAACATGAACAATTAAAAAAAATACTCAGTTTTTCTTCAATCTAAGCATTCTTTATTTATGTTTAGTTTTGTACTTTTGCGTACATATGCAAAAGTACACAATTTTTTATTTTATTTTTTTATTTTCGATATTTTTATGTATATTCTTTAAAAATGTCGAAGCTCTTGAAATTAGATTAAAAAAGACATGTTAGTTAAAATCGTCTTGGATCTCTAATCTTCCATTTATATTTTTTAAAATTAAGCCTAATTACTTTTACGAAAAACTTTCACTGATAATTTACAAGTCTAATGAGTAGTCTTATAATAAATTAATAATAATTAACAATTTTCGCTTGATCACTGTTACTGTGTTTAATCCTTTCGATTATATTTTTAATCTCTAACTCTTTTAATGTAAAGTTATGTTGTTTCTTTCAATTATCGTTAAATAATTTCTGCCTCCAATGTTTTTCGAGGCAACTTATTTCGAATTAAGTCGTTTTGTTTACAAAGTTTGATTAAGTCCTTCCTTTAATTAATTTTCTGTTTCCAGGGAAGGAAGGGAATCTATGGGGAGGAAAAACTTTGGTTCCGCTTAAATAAACTTTTTCTTTTAATCTCCTTCAATACAGTTTTCTCCTGAAAACGTAGTTACAGTACATTTTGGGTTTGTTTGCCGAAACTGTAAAAACTTCGATCTCGTTAAAAAAATTGTTCTTTTTTTTTTTTTAACTTAAGCTTTTGGACATCTTCGGAAAAAGGTACTTTCATATCGAATTTATCTTTGAAAAAAAAAATTCGTTCGACGTGACCTCTTCCACTGAAAAAAAAAATCGATGATTGGTAAGGTTAGCTATTCTTGACATAGATGCGAATCTATCAGGACCGTAAAGAAATAAGAACATTAAAAGAAAAAAATAGAAAAAAAATCCCAGACACGAGTTGTAAAAAACACAAAATAAAAACCGGATAATATCCGAGGGTTCTGGACCTTCTTCATCAGTCAATAAAGAACACTAATCATTGGAAAAGAGAGTTTTTATTCGGGGTGCTTAGCAAATAGTCATTTCAGGGGCAAATAAAACGGAGATTGAATGATAAAAGCAAGTCCCTCTTCAATTTTCTTCTGCGCTATCCTCTCACCCCAGTCCCACCTCTCTCATCGATTTTTTTCCCTCTATTCCCTTAAAAAAGGAAATAAAAAACGCTTAAAAAAGAAGATTGAGGGAACGTGCATTGTACTTTTTCGATACGTATTACGTATTGCTTGCACGGATCTTTGTCGGATGTCCCTTTTGCTACTGTGTATGTGTGTTTGCTAATATTTAGTTATCAAGAAAAGGGTCTTTAGTAAATGTGATGAGAAATATGTATGAAAAGAAGAAAAAATGAATACCATGTCTCTAATGCATAAAGTTCTTAGAATACTTTACAAAGTGATTTTCTTTACAACTGTTATAGGACGATGTTTTCATTTGCAGCATGATTTTTATTAGTTTCCATGGTATTGTATATATAATATTTTAATTTTTGAATGTATGGTATTTACTATGATTTGTGTTTTCTTATGATCACGAATAATACAAAATATATTTTTATCAATATCTTTTCAAGTACCAATACGAAAGAATGATAGTTATGGAGAAAAACATTTTGCACATTCATAAATAATTTAGGAAGCTTCAAAATATGATGATTTCTGGAGAAATTGCAACCAAACTATTTTCTTAAGATAATATGATAGGTTTTAATGTTTAATATAGTTTGTCACAAATTTTAAAATTCCTGTAAATTTTATACGTGATGTCTAAAAATGAAACTATTTTTTTTTTGTTTCATTTAAGAATCACTAATTATTTTTATTTGCATTAAAAATTTAATAGAAAATATGGAGTTGAATATCAGATTCAATGTTATTTTTAATTCAATGTCGTGTTTAAAATTTTCGGATATATTGAGAATAAAAATTATTTTGAGAAAAAAAATTCTTAATAAATTACCTACTTTTGAACAATTAAGTTATTTGTTCCGAATTAAGGATTTTATCTATTATTATCGTTATTAATAGAGTCATCAATAGTGAAAGTTTTTTTGAAGTATTTTTTGAAGTTTTTCTGACATATTTCTCTGACATCTGGTATATTATGGCGATATTGGAGCCAGACCATTTTCTTAAGATGTTATGATAGGTTTTAATGCTATTATTTTAATTACATATTTATATACAATACAAATATAAATATCCTTGAAATACCACTTCTCCAAAAATATTACTCTTTTAAACATTAAGATAATCTAATTCTTTTTTCTTCTTTTTATAAAACAATAAAATCCATAATGCTACATTGAAGCAATCCGTTAGAAATAATGATTAAAAGTGCTTCGAAGTTAAAATACATCTTTTTTTAACGAAACTGTTTCTACTTTTAAGAAAGCTAAGCTTTGATGGTATGCTTTGTCAACGGCATCCATGTATTTTTTTACCCTATCCCTTTGAAAAGACATTCCAGATCAAACCTCATTGATCTGAGCCCATCAGAAGTAATTTCCATCTAAAGAAGGTCACTCCGTGATTACTTATGAAGGCAGTAGCATAACCAAGTCTGATTAGCTTAATTACGAGACGCTCCAATTAAGGATTTCTACAGGGCAATCTTCTTTAGAAGCAAAATAAAATAGTGGGTGGGTGACTTAGCCATTTTATAAATACCTCCAGCTAAGTCCTTTTAATTCAAGTATCCGTCATTGTTGCTCTAATTACACGGTGCCATCGCGGTTGGCGGGGAGTTGAGTTGTAAACGAGCTGCATCGTTCTGGGTGTTTAGTGTTCCATGTGTGTGTTCACCAAACAAACTTTTTTTCCGGTTTGTAATTTATTATGCCGGTGAATACAAGATTAGGAAAAGCGAGTTACAAGAACCTTAATTTTCTTTTCGCTTAAAGATTAGGTACCTTAAGGTTACGAATTTCAAATGCAATTCTTGGAATACTACCTTATAAGATAATCACTATTATCTAACAAAATATTGTTTTTGATATCAAAATGGTGGAATAATTGCAATTTAAAAAAAGTTTAAAAGAAGAAAGTTAAGTATAATCTTGTATATATAATTACACGAAATAGATATCAATAAAAACATTTTGAAAAATTTAAGTTTAAAAATTAAATGCTTGATATAAAATAAGATTTATTATTAATTTTAATGATATGTTTTTAGTTTCATCCATTTTCTAAGAATTCTAATTGTTAATGCAGTGCTGTAAATATCGTTTTAAAAATATTATTAGCATGTTTTTATTATTTTGTCAAACTAATTGCATAAAATTATTGACATAATTAATTCCATAGTGTATACAAATTATTATTTATTTACTACTAAAGTAATGTTATTAGATGGAAAATTACTACGTATCTTGGGAAAGAAATTACTGTCTCAATTTTAATTTTAATAAATGAAACAAAACTAAAATGTGTACGCATTGATTATTATCACACAGGTTGCTTAGATGAAATAAAATTACTTAAATTTACAATACAATTTAAATAAAATTTGCTTTATAGTATTTTTCGCTAGTGAAAAATAAATCTTTTAAATCCTATTTAATTGGAAAAAAGATGTTAGGATGGTGACCACAAGCAGCAAAAGGACAAACCCACACATTCCCATTCACCGTTTTCTTTTTTTTTTTCATTCATTGTTCCTATATAATTTTCATGGTTGTATTATAGTATTTTATATATATATATATATATATATATATATATATATATATATATATATATATATATATATACACTGCTGGTCACACAAAATGCAACACCCTGAAGGAAGCATGCAAACCATGTGAAATTTACATCATGCGTTTGCGACAATGAACTATGCAAATCATTAGCATTGCAGCGCTGACGTTCATCAAGGGCGACCGTAGCGCCACTCGCAAGCGCTGCATAAGGGGAAAACAGATTGGCAATTTGAAGTAAGGCAATTGTTTTTTCGTGCGTTTTTTTTTTTGCGTAAGCTACTTACCTATGCCTCGTGGAAGATATCTAGCGTCTTTTGCCCAAGTTTCTGAATTCGACCGAGGAAGAATAACAGTCTATAGGAATTGCAGATTATCCTTCAGAGAAATCGGTCAACGTGTTGGACGGAACCAAGCAATTGTGATGCGGATCTGTGATCGCTGGATGCAGGAGGGAACGACGGACCAAAGGGGCCTGCCCGCACCCACCTCCTTGCACCATTGCCCGTGATGATAGGCAGATTGTGCGCATGGCAATAATGGTTCGCGCAGCCACATCACGAACCATAACACAACAGATTCAGTCTGCTACGCATAATTCGGTGTCCGCTCGTACCATTCGACGCCATTTGCAGCAGAGTGGAATGTCCTCAAGTCGTCCATTTATTTTTTTACCCTTGACTCGAAACCACTGGCGTTTGCACCGCCAATGGTGCAATGAACGGCGGACATAGACAACGGTATGGAACGACATTGTGTTTACTGACGAATCCCGCTTCTGTCTACAACCTCACGATGGTCGGACTCGAGTTTGGAGACATCGTGGTGAGAGGCTGCTGAACTGTTGCGTTATTCATCGCCACACTGGTTCTGCGCCCAGTATCATAGTTTGGGGTGGTATTGGATTTCACTCCCGCATCCCTCTAGTACGCATTTCCGGTACACTGAACAGCCAGCGCTACATTTCTGAGGTGTTGGAGTCCGTGGTCCTCCCATACCTTCAGCGCTTGCCATCAGCCATATTCCAACAGGATAATGCGCGACCACACGTGGCCCGCAATGTTCAAGAGTTCTTCTTTACCCATCAGATTGAATTACTTCCTTGGCCTGCTTGTTCTCCCGATCTATCACCAATCAAAAATGTGTGATCCATGCTTGCTCAATGACTGGTCTGGGATACACCCCCCGCTGCTACATCAGATCAACTTTGGCAATATGTGGAAGCCGCATGGACTGCTGTACCCCAAGGATACATCCAAAGCCTCTTTGATTCTATGCCGAGGCGTGTGGCAGAGGTTATAGCCAACAATGGTGGCTGCACTAACTACTGATTTTTTCATCTTCCACTCTTCACAAGAGGCTGTAATTTTAATCGTTTGATCTTTACACAACATGTTATCTGCCAGATAAATTTCGCTTCGATATCTCTGGTTCTTCTGGGTGTTGCATTTTGTGTGGCCAGCAGTGTATATTATATATTGAATAAAATGTATTCAAACTGAAATATAACTGAAATAAAAAAAAATTAATAAGATTGAAGATGGATTGCCTTATTATAACTAACAGCTCCTATAACATTTTCGTATGGCTCCTTTTATAGTAACAATACAGTAAATAAGTAACTTAAAAGTCAATACATTTGCAATTGGAAATAAATGCTGCAATTAAGCAATGAAATTCTATGCAATTTTTTTTACTCTCGAGTTTCAGTAGTAAAGAACTGCAGAGATCGGATCGCTCAGTGAAATTGCTCAATGTAGAAATAAAATACAAAGTAAAGTTATCCACATTAAATATTTTTGAGGTTTTAATTACCATTTCATTCACTTTTAGTTTCATTTTTACGAAGATTGGTGATAACAGTTAGCTTTCTAATTCGTTTCTTGAAATAAGCAGTTTTGATAATGATCACTTGGACAATGACATAGTTGGAGATATTATTTTACTACAATTGTATTCTAAACAAACTTTTCTTGATAATAATTCTGAATTTATTTGGCATTTCAGATATGATACAAAATGTTTAAAATAATGATACAAAGTTATCATTTCATTGGAAAAATTATGTAATAATTTATTGCATATTCTTCTAATTTCCACACCATTCCAAATGGAGGACTTCGACCTCCAATCGTCATCAAATCTCGAACCTACTACTCAACAAGAACTCCGACCGCAAATCCGCTCCCACGACCAATGCTTTCTTCAATTTGACTTTCATTTTTTATTCTGATGAGTAATACATCTCACAGTCATCAAAAGGCAATATTTTATTTACATTAATAATGCGCTGTTAAATGTAATCAATACCATCAATTTGATCTCACATGTGCAATATTTCTTAAATATAGGAAGGGGCTAAAAATCTAGATAATAGGCAAATTCTTCTATGGTTATCATTCTTGTAAAATTATTATAAAATAAACTCTCTTTCTCTTTATTACAACTAATAAAGAATTAGTGCACGAAGAAGCTTCAGATTAATAGGTTATCCAAATGTAATTAAGAAAATTTATATCTATTAAATGAAACTCAGACTGTGAACAAAAGTTGTTAGAAAATATCAACATGTCTTAAAAGTAAAATAATAATTTAAAAATTGAAATCATGAATAGAAAATGGGAAAATAAAAACTTTTGAACTGGTCAAATTTTCAGGAGTAAAAAGAAATTCAAAAGAGGTTAAAATTGGAGAGAAGCTTAATGTTGAAGTATCGCGTAGTTTGTGCTTTAAGGTTCCCCGATGTTTCAGAAAGAAATTTCAAAACTACCTCAATACAGGATAAACGTTTTATATTTTTCAAATAAGTAAATTTTATTATTATTCTTCGAATATCTCAATGCTTATAAACACTATTTTCTATAAAATATTCAAGATAATCATACGAATAAACGAGAACGTACGAAAATAATTGAGAATATTGTTATGTAATTTTGAATGAATGAAATCTTTACTAAATTTAAAGTTGTCTCTTCAGTTAAAGTCTGAACTTATAATAAAATGGCGGAAACATATGAAATGTTTGAATAACTGCCTAAAAGCAATAATTAACATTCATATCATAAAATTTTGTTGGCAAAAGACGTTTTCTACTAAACTATTCTAAAACTTTGAATATAAGCGAGGGTTAATTATTAAGAATGGTAATTGCATTAGACTTAGTTTCTTAAGCATTTCTCTCAAGAGTCTCCTTAGTCAGATTTTATAAACAAATAGAGAATTATAAACTTTACAAGATTATTTATGCAGCTTGTGTATAGTTAGTTTAGGATAATGCAAATTAGTTTAATGAAATTATGTTTAAATATTTCAAATGAAGCACACATATTTTAGGAATTGTTTGATTAAATACTTTATCTTAGAGCACTTTTATTGCCTTAGAATTTTTCTAAATATGTAGAAATGCAACATATGAATGCTGCTGTTTTCTGCATTTGAATGTGATATAAAAACTCTAAATTTTCGTTTCTGTCTTTCACATATTAATTTGCTAACATTTTATTTGGTTTACACTTCCGCATTTGTAATTTTTTTATTGATATAGAACCCTTGTTAAGAGATGATTATTTAATCTGAGGAATGATTAATAATCAGTAGTTAATCATAGAATTGCATATTCAGTTTCAATAGCGAAGTAAAAAAGTGTGTTGATTCAATTTATGAATATTAAAATTAATTAATAAAATTTATTTATGTAACATCAAATTTATGATATTCTTAAGTATTTTAAAGTCGCTTTTTTTTAATTGTATGCTTCATGTGTCATTAATTGTAATTAGAAAATTTTAAAGCCATCAATATCCTGGTATAGTATTCTTGAATAAGAAAGGGAAATAGTAGTTTTGTAATATTTAAGCAATTACTGAACAGCTAAAAAAGGAAATGTTTTAATAATAATGATTTATAAAATCGTTAGAATTGTTTCTTTTCATAATAATTATTTCTCATAATGTTAGGAGGTTTTTAGCATAATACATTTATATTTGCGTCTGAAATATTTTCATGAATTTAAAGAAAATTCAAAACTTGAATGAGATATTTAGTATTGAACTTAATATCAAGAAATATTTTGGTATATAATTGGGAAAAAAATGTTCTCACATTTTATATCGAATGCTAATTAAATAAATTTATTTTACTTTTTTCTAAAATTTGCATTTCATTTTCATGCAAGTTTCAATTTTAAAAAAATCGGTTTTCATTTTTTCCGTCAAGTTTCGACATTATAAAAACATTAACACTGAAGCATATTTAATAGCTCTCTAAAGCAGTATTAAATGCAAATCGCTGTTCAGTACATGATATTAATCATATATTTGTATGTTTGCAACCTCAAATAGCTTAAAACTGTCAAAGAATAAATTGTATGAAGATATTATTCACTTAAGATGGAGATTTTAAGAAACCTATCTTAGAATAATAATTAATCATAAAGAAGACATGTTTAGGTTTTCACAAAATTTCTCTTTTAAAGTCAAATGTCAAACATAGTTTTTAAAGATCAATTCTTTTTTACTTAATCATTTTTCATTTCTTACTTTCAAAAATTTGCCAGTGTCAATCGTAAACTCTGCGAAGATTAATAACAGTTAAAAAACTGTGTAAAGAATTTTAAAATAAAAAGAAATGCATATAATTTATGTTTCTCTTATTTTGTTTAAACTAATGAGAAAATGAAAATTTTAACTTTGATTTACCATCGTAAAATATGAGGATTTAATACGTAATTTCTAAATGAATCTTTCCCCCTAATGTATACTTTTAATGAATAAAGTTCCTCTTAAAAGGTTTGAAAGCTCTTTTGATAAATTTTTCGAAGCTGAAAAAAAATATCGAAAAAGCTAAAATTAAAGATGATTAATGTGTTAAGCATCTGTTCTTCTTAGGTGAATAAATATTAATTGATAATATTTATTTTTAAATTTTAATATCTTGTTATATTTTCCTATTCTCATTGCATTTTCTTTCGGAGAAAGTCATAATTAATGAATTTATACATTTTTATGTGCAGTTTCAGAAAATTTTAATAAAACAAGACTTTATTAACTTTTAAACGATCTTCAATAAATTTATTTGTGCTTTTAAGCAAAGCCAATGTTTGTTTTTAAAATTGTCTGGCCATTCTATGAATTTAATTTTTCAAAAAAAATAAATGTTTTTCTGCGAATTCGCTTTTCGATGTTCAATACAGAGGCTATTTAAGATATTCAATTAAATAAAAAATGTTCTTATTAATAAAAAAAAGTACATAAACAAACAATATTTATAGTTAATTATCATTTAATTGTATAAAGTAATATATAAATAATGTTAAATTATTGTTATGATTTAATTAATGCATTTTATTCAGAAATAAATGCTTGCTCCCGCCTGGGAGTTTTCTAATTTGTACTTCTGTATTTACGGGAAAAAATACATTTGTATACGGTATTTTACTATTCGAAACATTAATTTTAAGTTTCGCAAATTTTCATAGTGTATTAAAGCATTAATATGAAAATGAAAAGTGTTACCTTTCTCTACGTTTACGATAGGTCAAACTAAAATTCATTTAATATTAACAGAAATTTTATTTCATTCATTATGTCGAAATTTAAATTAACTGGTTCCCATCATTTTTATTCCCTTAAAATTTATTCTCTTTCTTGCATTATTTGCAATATTATTAGTCACATCTTAAAAATGAATTTTCAATGTTTATGACATATTACACACTAAAATGCTGCAGTACTCCTTTAAATTAATGAAACTGATTATACATATTTTAAATGCTACTCTATGCGTAGAGAAAAAAATATCTTACAAAAATGTTTCTTTAAAATTTTCCTGAATTTCGTTTAAAATATTCTGCTAAAATAAGGAAAATTTATTAAAAAATATACAAAATATGTAGAGAAACACTGAACATTTCAGTTGAAAATTAAATTATTAATAATATTCCATTATGAAGAATTTATTATTGTAATCAATATTTAAAATAAGAAAATTAAATTACATGTTACTTGTATATTGCAGGTAAAATATGAAATTCATTATTTCTGAATTTAACTTAATTTTTCCTAAGATATTTTGCTGCAAACCTTTCAATAATATATGCTTTGAATCTAGCTTAACTTGTATTCAACACCAAGTAATTATTAATCTTCCGATATCAGTATAACAGAATGTGCTGAATTTCTTTTAAGTAAAATCTTGTAAATATTGAGCTTAAAAAGTAGGTTAAAATATTCACCATTAAAAGAAAGTTAAGAATATACTTACATTTAGTACATTATTTATTTTATTTAACAGTATCAGTTTAATACGTTTTAATTGCTGCATTAAAAATGAATAGGGAAAGGAAAAAATATTAATTTTGTATACATATAAGTAAAATGATAGTATTATTTAATGAGATTAGCATTTTATTTACATCTTACAAGGACCGCGATGACTTATCCTGCTGAGATGAAACCCCCTTGTAGAAATTGAGGCACACATATTGATTCTTAAGTTTACAAGCAATATAAAAAAAAAAATTAAAGTCAATTTCTACTTAGGTCAACAAATAAAATTTTTATTTTAGTTACTTTTTATTAAATAATTACAATTAATATAAATATGTATATACATATGACGGAATCACAATATTAAGTGGCAAAAGAAAAAATTTCCAGCGATCTACACACTTCGTCACTGACGGTATTTATTCCTATATTTATATCCTGCTAAATATCTTATATGAAAGAGATTTCTTTCATCCATGTAAAACTAAAATTAATTATTTAAAATCAAATAAAAAAAATTTATGCTTCGATCCGAAGATTCTACGCCGACGCTCTACCAACTTTGCCATTGCAAGACAAATGACATAGTAGAAGCATTGGTTTGTTTCTTAATTCATCCGGTAAATTTAGTGGTTGGAGTACAGTTTAGCCCACCATCTTGACTACAGGAATTATTTAGCGGTATTTTGCCAAATAATTCCTGTCAATCAAAAATTAGCTACCCTGGTCCGCTTCGCAGAATTAACGTTCAGCAAAAAAAAAAAATCGCCAAGTTTGGCAATTTTTGGCTCAACTGTATTTTCACCAATTAAATTTAATTAATGAATTAATATTTGAAAAAATTGTATTAACATCAAGTGTCATCCACTATAACGATTGAAAATTTGAACAAGATATATAAATATATATAGGGAGAGTGTGAGCTAATAGTAGGACCTTAAAGATTATTTTTGAGGCAAAGACAGAATTTGATATTTTTCTGTTATTTGATTTTGAATTAGAGCTTTACGTAACATAACGTCTTTGAACATAATAAACACTAAGTTTTCACTCAAATTTAATACAAATTTAGAAGCATATTTTTTTCATTTCGAACCATAATTTTAATTCCATCAAGCGTCATTCATGCATCTTACATTGAGAAAAACCAAAATTTAATTCCACCATGAAGTGAACATTTTTACCATCTTTTAACGTCACTATCCATTTTTTAAGACCCTCCTAAAGATCAGTTTTCTGATTTCGTTCTGATATGTCCGTAGACTGAATTTGCAAGTTCAAAAAAAAAAATTGCAAAACATTTTAAGGTAGTTTAATTCTAAAATATTTTATAAAGATCTAATTCTTTATGTCAGCAGAGAACTTCTTAGACCTAAGGTTATTTTATAAAGTGTGTTTTGGAAAAAGCGATATAAATTATTTTTAATTCTCTCGATTAACCTTTAAAGCTTCAAAAATTACTTTTCTTAACCTTAAGTAATCTTAAAAGTACTTCATACTTAACTTTCTACTATCCTTTCAAACTATTTTTCGTTTCCGATTCCACATTTCTTTATAACTCTTTACGAATCTTCTTCGCAATGGCTCACAAAGCTTTTCACTTGCCATTTTCGCTAATCGCTCACCGCAATGATGAACACTTTAAGTCACTCAGCATCGTTATTTGTCCTTGGAACAAATTCGATTTGTTCTCTGTCCGGAGTTTTGCATATTTCCTCCTCCTTTCAAAAAGCCTACGTTTGGGCTAGGGTGTTGTCAGTGGCAATTTCCAATGCGCCAGTCAATTTCCCAGCAATTCATTAACGACTCGTGATGACCGTTTCATTTCCTGCAGTCATTCCTCCTCCTAACTGCAATTAATTACCCGGACAGAATCCCGTCCCTTTTCGTGTAGATACAGGACTTTATGCAAATGCCTACGATTAGCTCAATGTCTCATCCTCTTTGGGCTTCATTTTCGGCGCAATGTATTAATTCCAACAGCCATGTACCCTAGAGGTTAATATTTCGCCCTCTTATTATTGCTGAATAAATTAATGCCGCCAACAACGATGACTCCCTATCATCGACTCGAAACTGCTTCCCCTTTTAATTGTAGGAATTCATTACTTTAAATTAGTCTCTCGGGAATTTCGTTTCCGTGGAAGAATTTTAAACTTTTCTGTTGAAAAATATGTTACATGTTATCTGGAATGGGACCCCGTTCTCGATTTATGGTATCAATTCAAAGTATTCGAATAAAGCGCTCGAATACGTTCAAAGCGTCTAATGATATAATGCTTTTGGGGTTGCTAATTTTTAAATTGTTCACTCGCTTTCTAATATCCCCAACAAATATTCATGATATGCGTATCCTCAGAGGTTTGGAATGGACCATTTAGGGTTATTCAAAAAAACATTCGAAAGAATATGAAAAAGGGAAATTATTCTATTAATTACGTTAAATTTGAATTATCTCTAATGAATATGCTATACAGGAAATTTATGTGAGTTATGTCAAATCCTTAATATGATTAACATTGAATATAAAGCAACTCTAAGTTATGTATAACGAATATTCTGAAAACTTTAAGATATGTTTTGTATTTTTGTAATTCAAGGTATTCTAAGTATTTGAAATAATTCAAAACATTTAATTATACAATACATGAAATAAACATTACAAGGAAAGTAATAGAATATAGATAGTTCTCGCTTATAATAATAGAAGAGATATTATATAGTAAACTTTAAATAATAATTAAGAAATGATACGAATATCAGCTTTCACGATTTGTAAATCACAGGTTACTTAATAAAAATAAAATGCTTATACGGTGTATAATTATAAGCATGATGTACATTCAAATCTCTGTCGTTTATACATCACTAGAAAAGCATATTAAATAGCATAGTGCTGTTCTATTGAAATATGCTAAGAGAAATATTGAAATATAACGAATAATCATTGTAAATGTATTATAAAAATAAATAAAAATGTTTACTTCCCTTACGTAGCTATAACGATATCAAAAAAACATTAAGCAGTTGGACAATTCAGATTGTTATTTTTTTATTCCTAAATCTTTTTAAGTTTTACGAATTTTGAGTTATAAATTAGGCAGGTATTTAATTTTAAAAAAATGTTATTTTTCATTTATAAGAGTTTTAAAACGAATTATTAGGTAATTTTAATCTTCAAACACAACTTTTCGGAATTTTTTTTTCTATACTAAGTCTCAGTTACCCTTAGTATGTTAAGCTTCAATTATTCTTATTTAATTGAAGTCTTCTACTTTAGTGATTTTCAATTATGTCTCAATATTCTTAGAATTCTTTAAAGGGTTTACAAAGACTCCTCTCTTAGCTATGACACAAATTTAATTCCATGACATACATTTAATTAAATGCTCTTGGCAAAACACTTCTTGCTCAAAGCAATTGGGGATTTCGGAACATTAAAGTTTTTCTTTGCGTAACATTTTTCCTTTTAGATGTATTTTATTTATAAAGAACTTAACTTATTACGTTCGAAAATTAAATCTTTTATCCAAGAAAAGCAACGTCATTGCATTCTTTTAAAGAATTAGCCAATCTTCAACTTTTGAATAGGTTTCTACATTTCAGTTTGAATGAGCATATTTAAATTGGTTTATTTATTATATTGAAACGTTCATTTAGAGAATGATAACAAATATGTATAAAAGCAAAGAGATTTTTTTTTTAAAAAAAACTATTGAATTCTGTTTTGTACAAATTTTATATAAAGCCATAATGGGTTTTTAAAAACTGTTTTCATGTAACATTTTGCATTTTAAAATTAAAAGGTAAGTAGGTTTGTATTTATTTATAGCATTATATATTAGAAACTGTTTTGAATCTAGTGACAATTTTCGAGATTCAAATTTTCGGCATTGATTTAACTAGGCTGCAGTAATCTTATGGTCTTGATTTTAACCGTCATGGACCGTTAAAATCTTGTCGAGTTATGAAAACAAGTTTTATTATCAATAAATAATTGCCATTTGGAATAATAGAGACTCATGTAAGTTAAGTACAACTGGTCTTTACGTGATATGGAAGCTTAGAATGGGAGTACAATCTCAAAAGTTATCTTCGTTGCTTGATTTAGTTCAAAACTGCATGGTCCGTTGTCAATGTTCTCATGTATCTTTGGCTAACTTTATTCAATCAACGATTTAATCCAGAGGTTATTTTCATCTATTGATTAAATTTGCAGTTGTAAGCCTTTATTCAGTTATTTACTAACTCTGTTCTTTTTAAGTAAATTTTATTTTTTGTGTCAATTACATCATAAACGATGCAAAAAGGTAATTTTATGTTGCGTAGACCTATATTATATGTACTCCTTTCAGGTTGTAATATATCTTGGAAAATGTACAAAGCAAATTTAAATAAGTTTATCCATGTAACAAAATATTATAGTATTTATAGAACCAACGAATGTAGAGCAGTGTGATTGAGATTATTTATTAACGTTGCACTGAAAAACAACACAAGATCTGTTGACAACGATCCTCGTAATTCTGAGCCATGGTCAAGTGACGGGGAAAACACCTGAGCTGGTTCTTCCCTTTCCGAACTTCAGCACTACATCAACGGGAGGACCTGGAACTTCGACAAATTAGACGTGCGTCAGCCGCAATACACTGCGGGCCTTATGTCAAGTCTGGGCTCAAACCAATGACTCGACGAAAACGGCACCGGCTGCTAATTCGCGACCATGACCACTAGGCAAAAGCGGCCACTCGTCACTGAACAAAATTATGGTATAAGGAACTAAGGGAGCTCAAAAGAAGAAAACTACAAAACAGACAGAGAATGGATTTGGAATGTGAAATAGTAACATATAATATATCAGATGATGATATAATTATATGTATTAGAGAATAATGGGCAGAAATTATTCTTCTCTACCATTTTCTCCTACTTTGCATGAGACAAAAAGCAAATCCGAAGGCACTATAGAAATGAATATAAATATCCGGTATATAAGATAATGAATCATTTAGTTATTTCAAACCATTATCATAATGATGAAGTAAAATGGAAAACCGGCTGACATTTGTGAGCATTGTCCATCCATAATTTAAAAAAAACGATTAAAAGTAAATTGAAGTTAATATTTGAAATTTTCATTTGCCACCTATCATCGACATTGAGAAACGACATGGCTTTGAGCTGCAGAATAGAGACCAAAAATGAGAGGATATCAAGCTCTTTATTCAGCTTAGATTAATAAAGAGGACCTATACTGGTCGTGGTTTGGTTCGCAAATAAGTAGAGGATTGTGATCTTGAATGTTGTATTGAAAAATAGCATAATTGGTGCCAGCTTTCTGATTTCGGAAGCATCATAATTCTGAATTTTATTTTGTCTCAGATACTATACATATTTTCTGCCAAAAAAGTCACCAAAAGTAACATACTGTAATGGAATTTTCCAGGTATTCTTTTCAACAAGATTTTTAATTACTGTTTACATTGTATGCACTACACAATATATATTCATTAACCACTAAACGCCCAAACTACCTTGACTCGTTCTTCCATCCAATTTCATACCATTGAATAAACATAGCAGATTGTTATTCATATACATGTAGTACTCTTAGTATATTTAGTACAATGTTGACCCGTATGTCATTCCACGAATGGAATTAGATTCAACTAAAAGCCTTCTAAATTTTCTTCCTCATCCTCAAGCAAAACAGTACTTAAAATCTAGAATATTCTAGTTAGTATCTAAAACAAGCTGTAATTGCTAAAAAGGTAATAAATACACTGAGGTCTAAATTGATAATTTTAAGATTAAATCTCTTATACTTTACTCTAGGTTTCCTCAATAAAAGGACCGAGAATAATTTTGAGTGCTGTTATGAATCGTACATTGGTGTTCTACAGTTTATTTTATTATTTATTGCATTACAATGTATTGTATTGCAATAAGAAAGAAGTAATTAATAAATGAAATTCCTCAAAAAGTAATATTTCTTTTTGATGTATTTATTTTTGTATAGCAGTCAGTGTTTGCGTGTACGAAATATCATTAATCAAAAAAAGAATTTAATTAAGTATAGTTATCATGCTAAATATCAGCATTAATGTTCAAATATGCTTTACTTGCGTGATTTTAACAGCAGATTTTTTTTTCAAACATTGAGTTTTTCTATGTATTATATTCTTAAGCATTAAATCAAACTCCTAGTATTCCTATTTCATTCTATATAACAATATTCTGCCATATAATAATTGTAATATTTGATTTTGTAAAAATAGGAGCTTTAAATATAATTTTTAGCGATTAATTTTTATTTTGATTTATTTAGTTAAGGATATAAAATTAGGAGAATATAAGATAAGAAATACAATAAAATTCATATTTAAAATAATTAACTTTATCCCTTAAGCTAAAGTTTTATTCTTACTCTTAAAGTGTTGTTAAAAACAAGAAAGGAATACATAAATTCATAGTCATAAAAAAAAAATACAAAAATAACTTAGTATTTAAAAAAAGTTGAAGTCATGAAAGCCAACGCATTTTTATGATAGAAAAAGGAAACCTGTTCAGAACTGAAGAACAGAAATTTCTTGCGAATATAATAAAAATGCATGAATGCCTCGACTATGTAAGCTAGTGCATCATAAAAAGCAACATTTTTTTTACCATCTTTGCCTACCCATTTTTGACATGTATGAAGGTTTCTGCATTCACTTAAATAAAGTTTTAAACAAAACTGTTGTGGCTTTTAAAGGAAAGAAAATGTCTTTTTTGTGAACTTTCTCGCTAAAAAATAGTGTAACATTCACTTAAAATCAAAAGAGTAGCCAACGTGCTTTCCAGACATTCTAAGGGCGAATTTCATAGAAAAGTCTTTCAATTATCTTCTGGGATTTAAAAGCCTCCCACTCTTTCAAAATTTATTCAAAAACATCTGTTTGGGCTTCTGATATGCAAAAATATATTTACGCAAATTTTAACATATTAAGAGAAATTTCAATAAACCTTATTAAGGCACTGAATGAAGGACCAACTTTAACCTTTGAAATCACAGAATTTATTTGCAGCAATTAAAATTGAACTGCTTAGTTGCAAAATATTTTCTTCGTTCTTTCTGTATATAAGGTGAAAATTATAATAAACTAACAAAAATTCAAATCTAATTCTTTGTAGAACTAGCATGAGAATTTAAAAGACTTTTGAATTTTTTGAACGCTGAATAAGATTAACTATTTTAATAAGTGATAGTCAGAATCTTCACGACAACCCACACGAGAAAAATAATTTACTATATAATCCCAGTTTTTTTATGATTGGTATATATTACAAATTCACGTAATTGTTTTCGCTTAGCTTAACTTCAACTAAATAAAATCTTTAAGCTTCGGTATTTATCAATGAAATAAGTATAAAAATTTATGCAATAAAGAAAGTTTGGCAGGCATGAAGTTTAAGAGAGAGGCTTTATTTTCAATAATTTGTTGAAAACGTGTTAATAAGCGTTGTTTCATAACCCTTTAGCTAAATATTTTTTTAAAATCTAACTCCATTCATTTCTTTCATATTAAGTTTCTTGACTAGAATTCAAAATTATAGCGACAGGAGCTTCGGGCTTAATACTTTTTCCTTTTCTTAGTCAGAATTTATTAATATAATAAAAAGGCGTTAGAATTAAATATTTTAAATGTATATGAACATAATTATTCCATGGTTGCTCAACAAATTATGCAATGTTAGTTAAATTAAATTATTCGGTTTCTGTAAATATCAATTCAAGAAGAAGCATTTTTTTCATGAACATTCAATCTTTTATTTTATTAACAGCGAGATTTTGATTATTGGTTAACTGTTCCATGGAATGATTGCGCCATTTAATTTTAATTTTATTTTTATTTATTTCAATTTTTCAATGGTAATGTCCAGTACCTTAAGGGCAAGAGAATATAGCAAATTATGATTCAGAAATAATTTCTATAAATACGGTAAATGTTCTATTAATTGGCTTATCAAGATTCCAAAACGAATCAATCAATGTATAGATGGCTTACTTAAAGAACAAAGTCTACTGCATTGCTCACACAAGTTCTTTATTTTCATAAACTACTTTAAAAAATATCAGAAATTATTCGATGTTAAAGCTGCGAAAAAATTGTATAATATCATTCATAGTCAATGCGTTTGCTATACCTTCTTCCCTTTCGTGCAGAATAGGTTCAGATCATCTCGTTATGCAATTTAAATTATTGGTGATATTGTGTGACAGTATGTACTTGATCAGCATGCAACACAGAGATTGTTCTTCCCTTCGGCATTGATTTTTCGATCTTTCTGTAAGGTATTCGGCGTTTTTTTCTGCATAACATATGGCTTTGAAAAAAAAAATTAACAGTCCTTATATGGAATAATTTTCTCCATGTCCAAGTTATGAAAAGTAAAACAGTTTAAAGTAATGGTTAACAATAAAACTCTCTTATAGTTGCAGACTATTTTGGGGGGAGTGACTAACCTGCTCATTAATTTTTTGTAAAGTTAATTGTAGCTCATTCCCAAGTGAATTTAATCCAAGTTACCTGTTTTCAAATAGATAAAGAGAAATTTCTTATTTGGTAACTTCACCAACAAAGAACTTGGAAAAAAGTAATTTTATTACGAGCTCCAACATTTATTTAGAAAAAGTATTTTTAGAATAAGAATTATTTTGATATTATCTAGAGAGGAATATAAATTTTAAATGTATATAAAGATACCACAGTTCATCTTTATCTTAATTTTATATTATTTCCTATACGTCTCACAATCGAGGAAAAAATCCCATATCATATAAAATGTATTTAAGACTTCTTCTACTTTGTTTATTAATATTTTTTCCAAGCATTAATAATTATTTTTGAGTTCAGTTTTTCTTTGTTATCTTATCAATAAGTCATCGAAGATACGTCTTCGTCATAATCAAGAAAAGATCGAAGTATCGTTGCTAACAATTTTTGAACTAAAAGTGGTTAGTTTTTATACTTTCTATTATGGAGGAAACTTCGATTCTTGATCATAAGAGTCAAAGAAAGTTATTGCCATACCAACATAAAATAAAATAAAATATTTGTACTTGTTCTCTCATCACCATGTTCTTAAGTAATCAACATTTAGTAGTAGTTTCCCAAAATGGAAGAAAAATCTGTGCTAGTAAACTAGAATGTCAAAGTAAAATGCGTACTCCTCGCGTAGAAAAACATACCGCTTAATGTTTCAAGTAATTGCTTACCACTGCAAATATCTCAGATTAAATTTGCTTCTTTTTGAAACAAAAAACCGGAAGATTAAATTTCCTTTACAGACTTACACCAAAGAGTGAGGATTTTAACGATTTACTGCTTTCGATAGTGGTTGTTCGTTTTTACTGCTCTGATTACGACGAAAACGGATGGCATTAATAACTACAAGCTTTCATAGAAATTAAGAATTCTTTTTCTCGTCTGAAAAGATATGCTTCGCTTCTTCTGTAAACCCTAGAACACCAGAACTATAATCTAGATACTTCCACTAATTTATTAGATAGCGATGCCGTTATCTCTGTCGGTGGTTATCTCTGCATTGCCTCTGAGAAGAGGGCTTTTTTACTTTCAGTTTACTATTACTGTTATTACGAGCTCCTTTCTGATCCCATACATTAAATACCACAACCAGCACTAATAAACTGCTTGAGAGTGGTTTTAATCTTAGTAATGGAAGAGCTGTCTACGTCCAAAATGAAACAGTTATTCAGAAAGACACTTCAGCTGATGTATTGACTATTTAAAATATCTCTGGAGAATAGGATGCGTCGTTTCTGCCATAATTTACTTGGCCGAAGAATTGCTGTTAGAATGTATGAGTTTACTTTAGGGTGATTTTAACCGAAATTTATAAATATTTGAAATAAATAAATTTTTTACAATGATAAATATATCAACTTTTTCTTTTATTTGATGTAATATATTAGGTGGTGTTTTGAGCGATTTTGAATTGTGAAGAAAATAATCTCCTTAATCATCTATTTTCAAACGACGCTGTTACAATTATTTATATTTAATTGTTGTAATTGATTAATTATATTACAAGGAAATTACTTACCTTTTCTTTTTACAACGTTTTTCTGAATTTCACTTGGTGTGTGTGTGTCATCAAATTTTCGATCGTTAATTTAACCAACTTCCCATCAAGCTAGAGCTTTGAAATTTTGGGAATCGTTCGTACTCGCCTAACAATGCAATATTTAGACGTTTGCGACTAGTTTTAACTCATATTTTTTTAAATAATGCAGTTTAGCCCAATCACTTGGAGCAATTTGAATAATTGCCAAACTTGGCGAAATTCAGAAATTTGTTGGCTGAATGTTAAGTCCGCTTCGCGGACCAATTTAGCAACATTTAGCAAAATACCGCCAAATAATTCCTGTCTCCAAGAGTGGTTTGACTAAACTGTATTTCAACCATTTAATTTACCGGATTAATTAATTTTAGTTAGTTTTAACGTTGTTATGTATTTCACTTGGTGTGTGTCTGTATGTATGTGTATCAGTGTGTCATCAAATTGTCTATTGTTAATTTAACCAACTTCCCATCAAGCTAGAGCTCTGAAATTTTGGGAACCGTTCTTATTTGCCTAACAATGCAATATTTAGATATTTGCGACCAGTTTTAACTAATATTTTAATAATTTTTTTAATAAACTTTGCCACCATATAAAAACGTTGTTTTTAAAAACGTTGGTTTTTATTTCGAATTATTTACAATATTTTTCAAAGTATTTCATTTCTATGCTAAAGTTATTGCTCAGAAATAATGATTTTGTGATACTTTTAAATAATTCTTATAAAATGACATTTGAAAGAAAAGGAGCTAAAAATATTAAAATTATTTATTTTGTCAGTCCACGTCAAGATACAAAGGTTTCAAAAATATTTTTAAATATTTTTAAGTAAAAGGCATTTATTTTCCATTTGTTTGTGAGCTAAAAAATAATACAAAATTTAATGCAGTTTCCATTTAATATTAAAATTCGTATACAGTGTAAATATAGTACTACTACGACATACAAGATAGAAACCTTTAGCAATCATTCACAAGTATAAACAATAGTTAAAAATTTTAGTTCATGTGTTAGCATGTGTTTAAAAATTAAATACACATGTCGTTGTTTTTTATAATGCGAAGAAAATATAAGCTACGAATATCTAAGAATACATAAAGAATTCAAAAGTAATTTATATCCGAATATGTAATTTAACTCTTTGATTTCGCCGGCTTTCTGATAATAAGATCGAGGTACAGATTAAGGTTAAAAATCTAATCATTCATCATCATTATCATTAATTTTCAGAACATTCTCCCAATATATCATAAATTAATTTAAGAACTAATGATCATTATTATTTCACTCTAATTAATGAATAGGATATCTATTGAACAAAGGGTACTAGTTTCTTTTAAATTACTTAATTAAATCCATAAATAAAAGTTTATTGATAGTCTTCCACGGGTAAATAGATGTAATGTGACAATTATAAACTAATTTACATCTTATTCCAGAATTTTATTGCTTGATAAGTAATGCGAGTAAAATCTGTAATTCAGTTAAGAAACCTCAAACTACAGTACAGTGAAATAAACCGCAACTGAAACAAAACCATTTTTAAAATCCAAATTTGAAATTTTTCGTCAATCCTTATCATTCTACACAATGAATTACATACCTTGTACTAATTAGTTACTGGAATTGAGTAGCTCGCTTGTGAAAAATTTTATAACTTTTAGTATATAAACATCTATTTGAACAAGAAAACATGAAAGATTTCTTTTGAAAATATAAACATTTTCTTACACTTGTCTCTTAGAAATGCTTAGTTTATAAAACACGCGAGTTAAAAGCTGTACAAACAACTATGTTTATAATTTGATCAATCAAAACATTTATTTTTATATAAAGTTTCATAATTTAATCAATTAAATTTCACATTGCGTATTCAGTTAATTGATAATATTTTTTAAAAGATCTAATTTTGGTATTAAAATTTAGAAGAAATTTTGACAACTTTTGAAAGAAGTCAAAGTTAGATACTGTAAGAATCACGTAATTCTCATATAACTGTAATAATTTAATTTTTGTAATATATATATATATATATATATAAATGTAAAATTTTTACATTTAGAGACGCCTTCCAACACTAGATGGCGCCTTTGTTCTTTTGGTTAAAAGCGCAAGCACGGAAAGCGCAAGGACGAAAGGCGCAAGGACGGCAAGACCAAGCTAGACGGAAGAATGCGACCAACAGAGGAAGACGTGCGATATGACAGCTCTTTAATATGTTTAATCAATAGTTCTATTTTAACTTAGTAAATGCTGTACAATAATATATGGTTTAAATAAATCTCATCTTCTAAAACTCCGTTTTGTTATTGAATCAAAAAAAAAACCCTAGACTTCTTTAAAACGAGCCATGTACTCCATTTCTGTAATTAGGATTCTACATATATATATGTGTGTGTGTGTCGATAGAATATAATTCACAAGACATCACATATAAGAAACTAAGCTTATCCATCATAAATTCATTACTATTAATATATACGTAACTACATATTTAAAGAAATTATTATAAAATAAATGCTTTTTTTTTAATAAAACACACGTAAAAGTTGTTTAAACTAGCTATACAAAGTAAATTTAAAGTTTTAAAACCATAAGCTAAGAAATATCTGTTTACGGATAGGAAACTTATAAGAGAAAGTCCAATGAAAGGAATGCAAAAATTTTGAATAATGGAAATAATATAGTTAATACTGTTCCATACTTTGGAAGAGAATAATGTGTGTTTTTAACGTTACTACTGATCAAACAATCAATCTTCAGTGAATTATATTATAAAAAAATATGATAACAAACCAAAAATCATCTACTCTAAAAAAAGAATATATATATATATATATATATATATATATATATAAATATATATAATATGATTATATATATAATATATATGTATATATATATATATATATATATATATATATATGTATATATATATACTTCTCTATAGTATATATATATATATATATATATATATATATATATATATGTATATGTATGTATAAATAACTTTAAACTGATTAATTTGTGTTATTAGTTGTTCAAATAATAAATTAATTAAGAACATTTTAAATTTTAAATATCTTTCGAGAATATTTGACAGGTTAGGTTATAAATCTTTCTATCCTTACTTAAAAAACGTTCCTTTTAAATTATAATCAAAGTGCTTCCACTGTTATATATAAGCTTCGGGAAAAAATTGTAAACTCCAAATTAATATTTATCATTGTATAAAATAGTGGAAGAAAAAGGGAGGTTAGTAAATTTTTTCGAAAGAAAAGCTTTTAGATTATGAATATAATTAGGAGCTATAAATATGATTAGTATATACTGTTAGTAGATGATTTGTCTCTGTAATATTGTATAGCCTTAGAATTACTCAAGCGCAATGATAGATCACGACAAACGATGACAACTTTGACAAATTCAATGACAAATGTGGCTGATTACAAATATAGTGCTATTAATACAGATTTAGTGATAGAATAACAAATTTCAATTGTCACTAGATTTCATTGGTGTGAATAATATCCATTTGCTAGATATGAAGCCATTTATACATACTACAGATGTAAAAATATAAATAAAAATAGCCGAGAAATTAAATTGTAAAGCAATATTAATTATTTTGACTGAAAGGAAAGCGAAAGTGAACTATCTATATACAAACATATTTGATAGTGAAAGATTTTGAGTTCAAGGCTTAAAAGCATCTGACAATCAGAATCATTTAAAAACATTTGCTTTTTAACTGTTTCCATATTTTTAACTAAAAGCCACATTAAATAATTTCTTTGAGAAAATCATCACAGAAATATGTTTAACACTTAATGAATTGAAACGCTGAAAATTAGCATATTTTGATAGTAATAATCTTTCAATTAAAAGAAAAGTATTTAATTAAATAATATGCTTTCTTTAATTGATGCATGGGGAGTATTAGAGATAATGGCTTGAAATAAGATTAATATATTATAATATTTGTAAAGATGAATTTAATTGACAAAATTGTTGCCTGTCTATTAAATGTATTTCTTCTTTTAACTTTGAAATTGCATAAAACTGATATTTTAAAAATACTCAGATCAATCCCTAAAAACAATGACATGAAATTATAATAAACATCATTATACATTATCATAAATTTTATTCGACAATTTGCTTGTTTTTACTGTACAAAGATAACACTATATAAAAAAACACAGTTTTTCAACAAAAAAATTAACTTAAAATTTGCATTTGCAATTACTAAATGTAGGTATTGAGTGACATTGAAATGCTAGTAATTTCACTTTTACTAACAGCAGCATTAATTTAAAGACAACTTTAGAATACTGAGATCCAGATACTTAAATAAAGTTATAAAATGAATTTCGACATTTTGTTGGAAATTCCCACTTTCAAAGAAGCCGGGTACCTTAAGTTCCAAGAAATAACAGACCAGTAAATATAATAGTACTGATTAGGAAGACTACTATCAACAAACACCCGGTAGAACTCTTTAAGTCTGGAAGTTTAGGAAGTACCCAAATCTTTCTGGCTGTAAATGATATCTTATATGTAACACAAGAAAAGGGAGGTCTTCCTTTAATGCGAAGTCATTTGGGAAACAAACTCTTGATTAGATTGGGATCAACAAAACTAAGTGATCGTGAATCTGCTAATGAGATGAAAGTCATTAAGACGTTTCGGCGGAAGCCAAGAGAAGAGCAAAATTTGCAAGCCATTGATTTGATTAGCATCGTCAGATTAATCGATAGATAAAGAAAACATAATATTTGGAAAATAGAAGCTTGTAGGAAATGATAAACTGTAAAAATAATCAGATTTAAGAAAATCTGATAAAGAAGCAAAGAGCTTTTGTGTATCCTTTGTCATATCAGTGATAATTCTGACTGAAATTGTATAAATATCTCGTTTCTTAATAGGATTATAAAAATTGACTTTGCCATTGTAGTGATTATTCATGTGTTTCCTACATGTTTACAAATTCCATTAATCATAATGAAGGAAATGATTAATTTTGAAATAAGTCTTTCGTATGTTTCTAAATTGCTTACATGCAATCCTAGATTATGGATTTTTGTGCTAACACAATCGAGTGTTAATTGCATTTTTAAATTGCAATGGTATTTGCTGAGGCAATTGATTGTTCCTTTTTAATAAAGCAAGTTTACAATAATTTTCTCGGGTTACGAATCTCAGATTATTTGTTCCACAATTAATCATTTCCTATTATGTTGCAATTGTCACAATTATTGAATAAGAGTCTTAACTGTTTTTATATTTATGTACAAAAAATTAAATTCATTTTATACGTTAGTATATCGATTGTTTTCTATATAAATATATGTTTATTATAAATATATTAACTACAGGTAATAGGTTTAAATTAATAATTAAATAGGTTTACAAAGACAGTTTGTCTAACTGTGCATAAAATAGAATTTTAACATAGATCACTACGCTTTATATAGTTTTCTGATTACATCAAAGCAGAAAATTAAAAAAAACTTTTGATTTATTTTTAAAAAAATAGATTTCCCCACTCTTTTACACCATTATAAATTTATGTATTTCATTATTTTTGTTCATTCTAATATGTAATACGTTTTGATATGAAAATAATTTTACTTTTTATATTTTACAAATAATATAATATGCCTTTCATAAAATAGAATTTGCTTATTGATTTTGAGCAATTTATTTCTCAATTTTAGTGATCCTACTCTTTTTGTGGTATTGCAAGTTATAGGGTATATAATATCTTTATTTTGAATTTTCATTCTTATAACAAACCTAAATTTTCATTTTTATTCTCCTCTGTATTTGAATTTTAGATCTATTTATTTTTTTACTTAACTGTTTTCACTTATTCAATATTTTTTTATAATTGGAATATTTTATCTGGTTATTTTTGAAATACTTTCTTCTATTTGTTTCATTCTTTCATTCTTTTATACTTTTATGGCAAAATATATTGTTGATTACTTAGCAAATGCAAGGAATAAAATTTTAGTACCAAAAACCAGTTTTAACTTCGCAGTTCTGTAATACACCTGAATGTTCAACTTACTTTGTTAGATGTTCGTTTTTAATTTGTTATTTCTTTTAATAGATTAAACTTATTTTATTGATTGCATGATTCGCACATTCTTTTTTAACATTTACTTGAAATTGTAATTACACATATATACCATATTAGCCCGAATATAACGCAATACATTTTGATTAATTTTCCATTAAAAACATTCACCCTAATTTCGAGGTCTAAATAATGGAATGCAACAATCCTTCTTATTAATTTATAATAAATAATAAATAAACCGCCTGTGTTATTAGTTATTTTAAATAAATGCTTATCTTACTAAATTATTTTTCTTTAAATTCTTTTATGTAAAATAAATGAATCACATTAAATTCATAATTTTTTCCTAACTATATTTTAAAGTGTCATGTCACATTTCGGCTATATATATATATATATAACACATCAATCAATAACTCCCGAGACTAACATTGAAAACAACATTTTTTTGCAATTTTTTTTTTTATTCATCAACATAACACCTTTTGTTAATCACCTTTTAGGGTGATACAATCATTCCAATGCTTTTCCAAATCTTTTTTTTTTTTTCGCAAGAAATCTTTTTTGTAGCGAGTAAATAGCGATAAACAGCTTTCTGAATCATCGACTCGTTGCTGTTTTTGTTCCATCGAAAGCAATCGCGGGACCCACTTGGAAAAAACCTTTTTCACTTCATTTCAAAAATCCTTTTTCAGTAAATACACTTCCATATGATATCTGTGTCATCTCAGC
>BMAW01117285.1:732684-753610 GCA_019974015.1 Nephila pilipes | reverse complement strand
CCACAGGTCTACTCGAGCGTTCCGCGTCATTTGTGTCGGTACGACCACATTTAAACTCGGCAAACCACCGACAAATCGTTGCTTTTGATGGACAAGAGTCCGGATAACATTTTTCAATCCATTGTTTCGCTTGCACGGTGTTTTTACCCATTAAAAAGCAATGTTTTATCAGATCACGAAACTCGGTTTTTTCCATTTTTTAAACAAACTACAAAACGACTTTACTCCAACCTCGATAACTCAGCTGTTTCTGGTCCGATCGACTTAAAATTTTGACACGTTTCAAGCAAAGGTTAGTACTCTAGAAAGACTTGGTTACTGGTTTACTACGAGCGCCATCTCTGGGTTAGTCTCGGGAGTTATTGATTGATGTGTTATATATATATATATATATGTGTGTGTGTGTGTGTGTGTGTGTGGTTTTGTGTGTGTGTGTGTGTGTGTGTGTGTGTGTGTGTGTGTGTGTGTGTGTGTGTGTAGCAGAAGTGAGGTTAGTATATTTATTTCCGACGTAACCGTCCCTTTCTTTTCATTTTGGTTGAAGGTTTTATGAAATTGCTCATTTATATTAATACATTTATAGTAACTGGAAACTTTTAAATTACTGATTTTATTAATTAAATTTTAGAATAGTTAAGTTTTATACACTACTGGCCATTAAAATTGCAACAGCAGGAAAAAATATGACAAACGTCAAAATCACATCAAAGGAAGAAGAGCTAGGGATATGGAAATGATTAATATCTCAAAGCATTTAGACGAAGCAGGAGGATGAAACGACATTTGAAGCACTAAATAAAAGAAAAGTTGCGCAGTGGATTTCTCATTCAGAAAACTCATTGTAAGGCTGGAGTTTTCTCAGAATGTCGTGTTATACCTCGAATAAGAAGAAATGCTTACCAGCAAGTGTGATAATTCGATAGCAGCTGTATCTTTGCCTATCGAGAGTTTGCATTATGTTTCCTTGATATTGCTCGTCACACTGGTCGAAATCCAACCACTGTTATGTGTATATGGAACCAATAGGTTGCTGAGAGTCATACCAAAAAGCAGAAAAATTAAATTATATGTTATAGTAAAGAATTTAAAAGAACATTTTTTGAAAGGATAGATAAATGGAAAATAATATATTTAATCTTACATCAGGCTTTAGACTGTAAACTGAGTTATTTTAGATTTCTAGGTCTATCCTTTTCAAACAAATAAATTGAAAAAATTCTCAAAACTAAATTCCAAAAAATTTAATTAAAAAGTAAAACATTCAAAATGCTCAAAAAAATCTTCTAAGAACCAAAAGTTAAAATAACAAAAAGGAAAAATTATGAAACACTCAAAAAAAAAAAAAATTCTTTCAAATACAAAACACCACGCGTTTTAAAACAACATACTCTGTACTCAGGTCCATAGTGAATATAAGTAAATTAAAGTATTATCATGAAATCGAATATAAAAGTAAGCATACAAGTACAAGAAAACTAATTTTATATTTATTTAACTTGGATTAAAAGAAACATTTTGACTAATGATTACGAAAGAATTCTGACTAGCATGGGCTTAAAGCCCTTATTACATGATTACTAAATAAATAATTACAGAAATGTCTTAAAAGTGAAAATCATAAGCCCACTTTTTATTTACATATTAATTAAATGTTCCTTAAATTTCGTAATTTAAGGATCATTTCTCATACTACCTCACAAATTGCCCAAATCCTATTAACAAAACGCATCGGAATATAAAATAACGCTGCCATTAATGATAAATGATTTAACAATTAATGGCATCTTATTACAAACGAAAATTTTCAAGAATTTGACAAAATAACACTGATGATATCCTTATGAATCTTGAGTATAACCTGATGAAGACAGCTTCTAAAATTTTAAAAATTTGAGGATTTGTTAATGAATAAAAAAAAAAACTTCGTTGACAAAAAAAAAAAGGAAAAAGGAAGAATTTTAACATTATGCAACAGATGTAAATTTACTCAAAGGATTTTAAAATTAAACTGATTAACTAAGAAACATTTTGTAGTTGTCAATTGTTATTTCATTGAAAAGTAAAAGCTTATTCAGGCAAGGTCATCAGATACATAAAATGACATTTAAAATGTATTAGAGTGTGGCATTAAATTGTAAAAGAGTATAGCAAACGTTATGAATCCATAAAAGAACATTCGTAATGGAAATAAAACTGTATATTTCATTTGAATTTTTTTATATTTCTTAATATCGTAAGGTTCTCAAAGATATAAATTTGATTAAACTGAAATTGAATATTTTCATTTTTTTCGATGAAAGTTGTGAAATCTATAAACAAAGTTGAAACTAAATTATCTTAATTTCATTCCAATTCTTGGTTTACGTCTTTTTGATAGAGGAAGTATTAATTGTGTCATCTGTGAGATGCTATTGTATTAACTAAATCCATAAGTTAGTTATAACTTTGTTATGGATCCATGCTAGATTCAGGAAAATAATTATATTTTTTTCTTAGCCATAGAAAAAAAAAAGTAAAGAAACGATTAATAAAAAAGATAGAAATAAGCGATGAAAAATTTTAGCTCGTAATTTTTTGCTCGAAAGTAAAAAATAGAATTTTTATGCTTCATTTCATTGAATATCTACATCAAAAACTGGTCTTTCATGATGTATAGAATCTGTTAACGATAATAGAACAGTTCCTTAAAGCTTTTAAGACAAGCATTCAAAGAATGTTATACTTTTGGTATCGATTTTGCATTAGAAATACTTTTTTTTTTTCAAATATAAAAGTATATTTTTTAGTGTAAAATATATATAGTTAAAAAGAATTTAACATTACATCTATATTTAAAAAAAGTCTTTTGAGGTCTGCTTTTATTACTAAAATACATATTTCTATTGTTTAATATTTGACTAGTGTTCTGAGTGTAATTATACTCGTAATCTCAATTTATCTTTCATTTCATCTTTCAAAAAAAAATAGTATACTCTACAAACACACGAGACATACACTGATAATCAAAAGTTAAGGATAAATAGTAATTATGGGAATAATGAAAGACTTCTATGTTGGGATGTCTTAACACATGATATGAGAATGTGAAACTGTTATAAAATAAGAAAATAATAAGAAATAATGATAATAATTACATTTATTATACAAAGGAGCAGTTTGAAAGAAACTGCGTTTAAGAGGAGTACTCAATTTAGTAAAAACAAATGAAACAAAAGGTGTTGCTGCAGTTTAATAAAATAACTGCCTTCTGATAGTCAGGAAAGCTGCACAACGATTCCTGATACTTGCTGTGATCATTGTGGAGGAGTTGTGGGCTCAAAGACTTCCAACGTCAAGAGAGGTTCTTTGCAGTTCTGGCACGGAGCTTCGGGAATGCGGAAGGACTGCAAGTTATCTCAAGAATAATACCTCACTTACTACATAGATTCCATTAAGCTTGCACGTTGACAAGGAGCGTTATCTTCGATACATTTGAAGTCCGTATTAAAAAATTTTGATCATAAGGCTATTTATTTATTTGAACATAAGGCCACATTTCTAAACAGGTGGACATAAGGCTGAAGAAAAGCATCTCTCAGACCACCAACTCGAAGATATGGAAGTTTGTTCGGCTGACCAGCAAGATGATTCCCAACAGAAAACCCTTTCCACCATTGATGTTTCCCAGATGAAAACGAGTTCCTCGTACTCGCCATATCGTTAGCTGATGAGATTCAGTTTTCAGACTGAGGCGAGACTCGCCATTGAACGTCACTTTGGCCCACTGTCCTAAACGCAGGTTTAAAGGAGCGTGTTTATATCTAAATATGAGGGAAATGCAAAGTGCTGTTTGTCTGACATAGATGCTATCGTAATTGAATCTCCTATACGAGTAAACCAGTTTGTTTGTAAACTGTTACTTTTGTGGTATTTGTGAGCACTGTACCCAGTTCTCTACAACGACTGCCCCGTTGATGTCGGGCAGTTATTACCAGATATTGGTATTGGCAAATTGTTATGACTTTTGGCTGACCTGATACTGGTCGTTGGTTAATATTTCTCCCACTTTGAAATCTCTGTCATAGTCATAAGATACACAATGGGGCACATTCAAAACTGGAGACACTTAGGTTTGTGATCGTCCGGATTGAGCATTCCAATAATTCTTTCTTTCGAAAAATGACTTTGTGTCATCATTCATTCTGTTTAATTATATACAACATTCCTCCTCACATTAATTGCACGAAACATGTCTGAGCTACTTATGCCGAGTGGGCCTTTTATCAGCTTTTTAATATGCGTAGGTACTTTGCGCAAGATGACGTCGAGTGAAATTTTTTGTATAAAGCAAAGTTTCACCTTCAACAGATGATCCTCTTCAAATTATTTCGAATGAATTCACCAATATTTACTCACAATTTCCCACATCTTACGAATTATGTCTAACTTTTGGACACCAGTATATATAGTACCATACCTCATTATTTTCAGTCAACGTACATTGTTTGTAAAAACGTTAAGTTACTGACGTCGTTGTACAATATTCAGTAAAAAAATATGCATCAAAGTTGTATACTTAATCTTTACATTGGACATTAAAAAAGTACTATTTACGTCCAAAGTAGATATATATTATTCCTTTTTTTAAATGGGTCTCGGATATTGATTTTTCATACATACATGAATAAAGTATTTAAATTAATTATCTTGTTTTTATGTATAACACTTAAATTGCTGTATTGTACAGAAAAAAAGGTGTATTGTAAAATATTTTAATGTTAAATTACTATTCATTGTATAAGACTTTCGTTGATTTAATAATAGAACTAAATGAGAAAAAATAAGAATTTACTTTTAGCTGTTTTGTTTAATGATCGTATAGAATATTTTCGATATTACTGGGGTTTTTTTCCTTCTATTCTGTAATTTATTTCGAAAATAAGTAATTAGAAACAAAAATTTAAGTCAAAATTTCAACTAAAATTAAAAAATATTTGTAAAGTATAGATTAATTAATAGTTAAATAAAATTATTATATGAATAGGAATAATCCTAGAACGTGGACTAATACAACTCAAAAAATAAGCGGAAAAAGAATTTAAAACTGAAGATAAAGATACTAAAAATGTATTAATTTTTTTATTAATTATGCTTTTTATTTACTGTTATTAATGTTTTTGATAAAGAGCTAGCCAGTATTTTTTGTTTAATTTTTATAAGCAATATTTCTCAAAAATTTTATATATTGAACTTTCATTTTAGATTCCCATGCAACAAATAATCCAAACTTTTACCTAGAAGTATTGGAACACATATTTTTTCGCTCTTCTCATTTTCAGCTTTAAAGATTACTTTCCATGTGTTACTTATAAGGAAGACTAAAATAAGTAATATACTAGCTAAAACTTCGGCGTTCGAGCGCGAAAATAATATCGGCAATCTGTCTTACTTGTCAGTTGGAATTCTTCACGAACTCTCTTATGGGGAGAATTATTATTAGTTTCCACCATCTAAAACAAGGCAGACGAAGCTCAAAAACGACTGAAGAAATCAAAGGAAAACTCAATTTAAGTTTCAGCCAAGTTGTTGATGTTTCTCATCTTTAAATCGTTAAATAAGGAACGCATGGATGCGTCTTCAGTTTGGGCGGTAATAACTGAATCATCTAAGCTTTCGATTCTCATCGTAGGAATTACAGATTTAAGCGAATAAAATTCCAGGATATAAGAAACTGTATTTTTTTCCGATATAAGATTGGATGAAAAATCTTCAAACGCCTACCTTGAAAATTGAAATTTAACGAACATTTACGATAAGAAAAGTATTGTTATTAAATTTTTCAAAGTTCATGATATATTATTAAATAAATCGTGAAATAAATTCTCAGAGCTAATGAGAATGTGTTTATATAAGAAAATAACTTTGAGAATTTCATTGTTCAGTATATTACAAAGAAAAATAATATTATATATTTTTTTTTATCTCTGATGTATTTTGCTCGCACAAAAAGTTAAAAATTTATGTAATTTGAAAATATTTTCATTTATTTACTTTACAGTTTGGGAAAATTTGTTGTAAATTAGTTTCAATATTTTATTTTCCTGCATTAGTGGATAAGAATTCAACAAACTGAAGGAAGTATGAAACTTAATTACTATTAATTTCCACAAAATATTCGAAAAAACATTTATTACGTATAAAAATAAATTTATTGCTCAAATATAAAACAATGTAAGATGCATCAATTCCCTTTAATGGACATTTCTCGCTCTAAAGTAATCCAATTATAGTGAGCTGGTTAACAAAAAGAAGAAATTCTGATGTCATAATTCTGATGATTTTAGACTGAGAAATCCTTTGCATCCGTATCTTCTATTGGTTCAAGCAGATAAAATAATAATTATTTTTCATTAATAATTGATTTATAACAGAAAACACTTTTGAAAAGTTCCAAGCATAAGATAATTAGAACTATTGCCATTTTTCTTAAATATATTTTGATGTAAATTTAAATAAATTATTCCGATCACATATAAACAGGGTAGAATAATTATTTTTAAAAACTAAGATATAAAATTTGTTCAGTACTCAACCCCACAAACAATATTTTATAATAATATTATAATAATAACAATAATTTATAATAATTAAAAATAATATTTTAACTTCCATGCATGTTTAAAAAACTTTCATATTGTATGAATGAAGCATATCGGAGAAATTATATTTGCATAAAATTCTAATCTGGTAATAAATTTTATAAAGATATTGTTTATTTTCACATTAATAGCTTGCAATAGCTGTAAAAATTACCTTTGAAGAGAAAAAAAAAGGTTTTTCTTTCTTAAATTGCGCTCTACAAAAGTGTTTAAAAAGTTCTTGGGTTTTTTTTACATTTTTTTAAAAAAATTCACTTATACACAAATTACTTTAAAAATCCATGTATTTTTACTTAAGTAATTTGTAACATAAACAATCGAAAAAGTGATTTAGAATAAGTATTTTAACCTGCATCATGAAAAATAATAAATCTTTTTCAAAATGATTCTTTAAATTTTAAAATTTATCATGTTGAAGATGAATAAACTGAGGCTTTTCATTTATATTTGAAAACGTTCAAATTCGATAAATTAATATCAATATTGATTTCTAATTTAATAAAAAAAACAAAAAAATTAAAACATTTATACTGAATTTATTGTATGATCATCTGTTTCCTAAGTGTAGCAATTGTTACACTATCAATAGATGTTTAAAAGAATGATATAATTAATATAACTTACACCATTTCATTGAACACTATTGATTTTTCTACTCATATTTAAACTTTGAAGAAATTCCAGAAACTCTTAATTTTTTTTTACTATTTTATTATATCTTCGCGTAATCTTAAAAGCACTAACTATAAACCTAAGAGCTCGTTTCGAAAAATCCAACTAAATCCTTTAATGTTCTACAAGAAACAAAACATCTCTATTAGCTTAATCCAATGTGATAGCAGAAACCAGTAAATAAAGAACATCTACGAGAGGAAAAAAATCCAAATAAATAAATAAATGCTCTCATGTTCTTTCGAAGCCAAATAAAAGAGAGAGAAAAAGAAATGAAGGGAAAGGAAAGGTCCTGGCTATAACTTGGAATTAGATGTCCTTAGACCTATTTCTAGAGTGGTTCGCTGGAGCATCCACGAAACTGTTCTCCCTTCATTGGTCCTTAGCGTTCAGTTGATCCAATACTGATTACAACTTTTAAGTTGTTTTGAAGCTTTTACAGATAACTTTACATTGATCAAAGAGATAACATTACTTCTGTTAACACTCATCGTGTAACAGAAAATCTTGTTACTGAGAATTTTTTTGAAAAAGATAAAACTATTGTATATGTGTAGAAAAAATAACTGTTGGAGAAAGCGATTGCAGTTTCTCCTCACTTTTAACTGATAAGCTTATGTTAAGTTGTTATTAATTCTGTAAAATCATTCTTTTCCTTCAAATGTATTAATCAACATAGTAATGCGAAAAGGAAAAAAAAGGGGGGGGGAATCAAAGAATTTTGCCTGATTGAAAATGAGATAATTTTTAAGAATTTCAGTAACATAAAAAAGACAAAAAAGAAAGGTGAAAATAATTATATTCGAACTATGTAAAGTTTCACAAATATCAAATGTATGTACTTACACAATTCGTATCAATACACGGGGAAGACAATAAAAAAGTTTGTGATTTTTTTTTTTTTTGTGTGTAAATAAACTAATTGCATATCAGTTAGCAAATGAAAAATTAAACAAACTATCATATATGTTTTTATTCAGTTATCTCTTTATTCTTATATAAAATTAGATTTTTCAAGAGAATTAAAACTATAGTCCTCTTTTTGCGGTTATCACCCACATCCATCCCCTGTAGGTATTATTAGAGTTTCTACTCGTTTTATTCTTCTTGGAATACTGATATTTCTTTATTTCATAAATAGATTGCGATTCAAAATATTTCTTAACTATTACATGAATTCAAGGAAGAGAAATGATCTTATTTTTGAAAGAGCAATAACAATTCTTTCAAATAAAGTAAAAAATTTATCGTTCCCGAAATAAAATGTAATAATCATTGGACTTCATTGTAGAGCATAGAAAAGCTCCCTGGACATCCATTCTTATAATGAAAAGTATAACACCACAAATCAAAGGATCAATGTATAATTCTTTGGAAACCAAGATTTTTTTTCTTGTCCTACCTTTGCATGTTCTATTTTTAAATGAAACATAGTTTATGTAGTCTGCACTTAGAATGTGTAATTTAGGCCATAGGTTACGAACCTTTTTTCCTTTTTTTTGGCTTATCTTCTCCTTATCAAATAATTAAATAATAAAACTTACTCATCATCCCCTTTTCAGGGACTGCCGAAATCAATAATGCAGAAATGAATTTTTAGATATTCAATAAATTCTTAAGTATACTTCCGATTTTGCAGAAACAATCCTTTTTTTTTAACTCTCCCGAATGTATTTTATTTTATGCAATTAAATGCTTTAAGAGGAAAAGTAGGAAAACCCATAGGAGATTAATATGATTCTCAGAATTTCCTGTGAGTTGGTTGGAGTTTTAATCTTTTCGTAACCCGTCCAAGCTCAAAAATGTAAGCGTTGTTGATCGAGCTGGAACAAACGCACTCGCAATGTGGAGACTGCAACTCGTTCATGTACTAGTCAAGAAGCTATTAGAAACAAACCTATGATGTACCAATATCCACTTTTCAAACGGACTAATGTTGCTTAAAAGACATTTAGAATTATTTATTGAAACTTCTGTTCAAAGGTTTTCAGTAATAATGAAGCTTCGGCGTTGGATGGTTTTCAACCCAGTGGAGGTGAAGAGTTAGTTTCACTTTGATTGCCGGCGGCTGTTTCGAACACTTGACCAGTTGAAAAAAAAGTTGACCTGTCTTTTTTTGCTGTGCTTTTATCAACCAGACTAAAATAGATATCTCTCTCGGGCTAGTTATTCAGTCGTTTTTACTTCACGCGTTGTTGTTGAAGAGAGCCGCTGCATACTTCCCTACCTGTATCATCGTGATGATACGAAGATAAACATTGATACAAGTAGAGAAGGTCACTTTTCCAGCCAGCACTGCAATTGATATTCATTCTCTCCCTGTTAAATTAAGTTTGCTGTGAACAGTTTTCCTCTGACATCATCAGCTGTCTCGAGTTGATTTGCGGGTCTCGTTGAAACATACGCCATAGCTTGTATATCACTAATTGGGATTTATGTGCATTTGTCTTAGTTAGACACACAGAGGATAATGTTTTGGGCCGGGGGTGTATTGAATCAGTAATCCTAGGCTGTGCTGCCCTCTAGTGTTCAAGTCCTGGGTTACACTCCAGCAAACATGGTTTTCCGACCCCATGGATGGAAAGGAAAATGTTGATCTTGGCAGCCGGAGGGTGTTTTGAACCTTTGTTCATTGGGGGTCCGAATAAGGAAGTTGGCGGTTTGCTTTTTTGATGTGCTTTTACCAACTACACCAAAAGAGGCGTCCATCTTGGGCTATTTATTAAGGCATTTTTTCCTCTGGATTTGTTGCTGCAAAGCTTTTCAACACATTGTTTCAAATATTGTCCAGAGGTTCGGTGGTTGATTCTCAAAGTCCCCTAAAATAATTCTCGGACCAAAAACACCCCCTAGGATCTCAATTGTACCACCTCCTGCCTCACTAATTCAGGTAGCTCTACAATTCCTGGAAGAGATATATTTAACTGTACAATATTTTATTTTTTGAGGTTAACCCCTCTCTTACCTATTTCTTTTTTCGAAATTAATTTCTCTAATATTATATTTATTGAACAAAAGTTAGTAATATCTTTGATTATATGAATGATAGTACTTTCTAATTTATTTTCATTAAACAGAAAATCTCTTAACATACTAGTAACAATTAATATACGAGTATCAATGAAAAAAAAAACAGAATAATTTAATTAGACAGAAAATAATAAAATCATGCAAGTCGTGACCGAATAACTCAGGATACTAAAGGATGTAAATAAAAATAAAATGTAAAATATTCAATATAAATATCAATGTCACTGTTTTAATGGTGATTCGTGATAACCTTCTACTGATAACAGTGTAATTTAAAACATAAATCTCTGTTTGCTCTCTGTTACAAATACCGTTGAGTCCTACAATAGGCACTAAATTTCACATCAACTCTATATTTGCATCAGAAACTTCAAGAATGAGCGTCACCTATCTGGTAGAAGTAGAGCTAAGAGAACAGGGTAATAGTAAAACTTACAAAATGAAATACTAAAAATAAAAGTAAACTATAAAACGTTTAGAGTTATCCACATTTTAATCAATGCAAACGAGTTTGTCATTTTTGTTCATTAATCGATGCCTCTTAACTAAAAGGAATAATTCAAATAAAACTTTAGTGATTGTAATGCAAATGTTATATTTTATTTTATTTGAACTTCATAAAGTTTTGCTTTCAAATAAACTTATTTCCGCAGTCAAAAATTAATGGAATCAACGAAAAGTGTAAGAAAATAAATGACGTTCTTATAAAAAACAAATATATACCCTTTATACATTTACAATTATTTTCTTAATACATTTCTAAATAAATCAGATTCCATTTTTAAAAGAAAAAAAATTGAGAGAGAGAGAGAGATCGTTCTCAAATAATACAATAATGTTTTTTTAAAATTATTAACATTTAATAATACTAGTTATTTTTATATTTCAAGCATAGTAAAACAAAAATTGTTCTTAAGAGGAAGAGCACATTTCAATAATCATGTTAAACAAACAAAAATAAAATTATTTAGACTATTTTATTGATAAAATTAAAATGTGCATTATGTTATAAATATTTTGTGTTCTTTGAGTATTCACCTCTTGACTTAATTGTAGGACTATTTCATAATCTGAAGTAAAATGATATAGATAATAAATATAACTTATATTTAGACATTACACAAAGTATAATTCTTAATTTTAAAAAACATGATATAAAAAAAAGAATTTTCCAGGATATGTTCCTTACATTTTCGGGTTTTTTTTTATTTTATTTTATTTTACCAATGAAATAATTACACTATTCTTAACATTATCATAATTTTCCAATAAGCCACAGATGATGAATTTTTAATGTCCTGATTAAGACTTATCTTATAGTAATCTTGGTTCTCAAATTAATATTTAATTTTAAAATTCCTTCAAAAAATTTAGTAAGTTTAATTTCGATATTTATGAATTATTTCAAAAGAAATATCTAAACAAGAATTTTTAAGAAAAATGTTTTAATAAATTCTGCTTTTATCTTAAGGAGAACGGAACGAGTGTATAAGCAACTACCACATTATATATTTTCGTATCTCACGTTTTTGTATTTTTACTTAGAGCTATTTTTTAAAATAAAAACCACGCACTTCCTGAAATGTAATTTACCGCTAGCTTTTGTTACGTTTTCCAAAGTTAATTATAACTTAATTTTACTAGTAAGAGAAATTTCAAATAAAATAACTAACTATAAATGTTTAATCTAAGCATTAAGTATTTTCAAAAAGGAAGAATTACTTCAAGTCTATTGAAATAGTAAAATTTTTTTTTGTTTCATTTTACCTCTATAGTATTTTTTTTTGTGAGCAGTACCGTGATTCTGTGTTCTGCATGATTTATTTATTTTCTGTATATTTTACTTTATATATCTTTTAACCATATTTTATTAGCGAAACAATCATTTTGTACAACAGTTTTACTATTATATTAATTCTTTTGTATTCATTTTTTGTTATTGTTATATTCTCACTTGATTCAAATATTTTTGAATTCTCATAAGTGTATAATATTCCATATTCGTCATAATTTAATAAATTTACCTCATGATTATACATCAACAAAAAATCAATATTCATACTCAAATTTAAGGGCTGATGTTTACTGATTTATATAAGATAAATCTAGAACTGTGCATTTTTAAAATTCAGAATAACACATTCGAAACATGTCTTTTCAAAATGATAGAGAGAGAATGCTAACAAACACTCAGAATTTAGAGAGGTTCACATAAAAAATAATGCATAATTTAAGTTTTCAATTTTTTTACCATATTAGTTTAGAAAAAAAATCCTTTTTAATAAGATTATTATTAACATTTCTTAAATTGCTTAAACTTTTTGGTGTTTTTGAATTGAAACGAAAATCCGTTTAATATTATATTCGAACGAATTATCTTCAATGATAACAATATTTATATTAAGAATTTTATACTATTTTAGTAAATAATAATTATTATAAACCATATTTTTTATAAATAAAATTTACAACTTTACTATCCAAATACCACATAGCACTATTTAATAAAATTTGAATATTTTTTATTTTAAACAATACATTAACATGTGCAGTCAAATTTAGTAAATTATTTAAATGATAGTTATAGAAATGAAATTGAGTTATATACAGGTAATACGGATAAAGAATGTTTTATTTCTTAAACTTTGAAATTTTCTATATTTCTTGGACACATTTAAATAAATTGGACCCTGCTATATACAAGGAAAAGCTATAACAAAGTAATCAGAAGATTGTGATTAAATGTCTTGTACAAGAGATTTGCATTTTAGTCTAAACAATTAGCAATACATGTAATCATATTATGTCACTGAATTAGGACTGGATATAAATAACCTATTTCAAGTTTCAAAATATTCAATATTATTTGGATTCATTCAAATAATGAGACCATTGTACCACAAATAAATAAGAAACCATATACAAATTTTATATATATATAGCACTAACAAAGTAATAGGAAGATTCATAATAAGTGATTTGTACAGTCAAAGACTACTTAGTAGTACAATATGAAATGCTGCTTATTACACTTATTCTGCAAAAGATTTGCATAATATAATGGAAATCTAGCACAGTAATAATCGAGACTTTTGTGAATCCTGGTTCAAAAGCAAACAAATCATACTAGAAACAATTTCTCACAGTGTAGACCTAATAAATGGTGAAATAATTCTAAAATAGCCAAAGAAACTTAAAAGCCAAAGAGAATACTAGAAATTCTTAAATGAGAACAATCAAGATGAAAAAAGTCAGTTATATTATTGTTTGCAAACACCCATAATTTAAGAAACTTTTATTTAAAAAGTACTAAAATTTTCTGAGATATTAACAAACATTAAAAGTTAACGTAAATTCCCTCATTAAAAAAAAAAAAAAACGTCTACATAAAAGCAAGGAATAAAAAAATGCTCGAACGAGCAAAATAATTTATAAATGATAAATCCGCATATTTTAAATATGTAAGCTAAATTTGAAACTTATGCATTTGCTGACAAGCTAATAATGTTTGTTATTCTTCACTTGCGAGATAACGCATCATACAATGTTAGGACCTACTGATTTCTGTTCAAAATTGTGAATTTGCCAGCATTCCATTACATAGCTCTAGTAAGAAATAATTTAAAAATAAGTTATTTCAGTTAAATCTATCAATTTTAAATCTTAATGAGTCTCTCGACAAAATTATTTTGAAGTTTATTCAAAACTTTTATTGTTCGTTGATGTACATTCAAAGTAACAAATAAATATTAATTTCCCTTCTTTTTCTCTGAATGTTTTATAAATAACAATTTAATTATTCGCTTAATTTGGCTTGTTTTTGTGTAAAACTCCTTAAAATCCTATGATATTAAAAATCACGGCATTGTTTTTAGCTAAAAAAATTTTTTTTGAGAAATTTGCTTTTCTATAGTCCCTGTATATAGCAACTACACTAGACAAACAGCCAAAAAAATGCTATTGCTGTTGTTGCATATCTACAGGAAACAAGAGTTGTATAGGTACCATCTTTATCAAATTCATTAAAATACACATAAAAATACACAATATTTATGCCATATACTTTTCTGTTAATACTTTCTGCCCACATGGAAAGCTTATAAAATAGCAGAAAAATGCAACTAAATGCAATGAATTTCTATGGAAAGTAGGCGACTGTTTGAAATCTAACTATTGATTTTGAAGTCACCTAGCAGTTTTCAACAGGGTTTTTGGTTAAATTTATAACATAAGAGTTTAACAACATCAAAGTGTTTTAGTTAACAGCCTATTAATATTATAAAACAGTTTGACAATTTGTAATGATTGATTGTTAAATACTATTTGATGATTTATAGCGATTGGATAAGTTATAATAGATCTTAAGGTGTATTAATTCTAATGTTTTATAATTTTTTCGTGTAATATAATCGTATTCATTCCTATATAGCTTTATCGAAATTCATTAATATATTGTCAATAGTATTTAAGAATTTAACTTTCACTAACAAATAAAGATTATTAAGCAATTCGATTTTTTGGTGTAAAAATAAACTACATAGATTAAAAAGTACTTCGAAGATTACTTTACACAGACAAAATTGAATAATTAATTTCCTGTAAAATTCCATCAAAGCTTTGTGTATCTAATTATTGATCTTATTCGTATGAAGCATATACGATAAACGTAAAATAAGCGAAACGGAAATTGTATTTTTAATTATCTCTTGCGCTAATAAAAAGTCAAATATTTTTGACATGAATTAATTAAAGTTTCCAATATAGCTTGTGTGGAAAAAACCCTTCTAAGAAAATTTAGTGGAAATTTTAATAAAAATTGTCTTAAGCCAATATGAATAAGAAATATATATGATGGTATTTTAGTAATATGTTGAACATTTCTTTTCAGCCATGCAAATTACTGAAAAGTTGTCTAAGAAACTTCTGTTGATTCAAACAGTTCTAACTGAAAACGTAGACTAGAAATTAACAAATACTGTTAATCAGTTATGCATTCCCTTAGATAGTCAAGCTAAATATTTTTTTCAAATGGGCAATTAAATTAATAATAAGCGAAATGCTTTATATAAAAAGTTTTGTTTCTTATAACACAAACTTAACAAAAACATATCTAATTTATATTTTTGAATAAATTAACAACTTAGTCTGATGCAGAAAAAGATTAGATGAAAATTAAAAAACGAAAAACAAACACTTCCTGTGTATGCTAAATTTATAATCCAAAGAAGTATTATCGCAAACCTGGTTGAAAAACTAGACCATAGAGAAAGGAGAAACTTGTATTTTAAAGCTCAGCACGCAAAAAAATGATTTTTTTTTTAAAGTTTGATTTAAAAAATATAAGTACCATTGTATTCATAAAATATCAGCCAAAATGTTTCGCAAAATAAGAATAAACACAAAAAAATGAAATTCAATCGAATGAAACAAAAATACTCGCGTGAACAAAGGAAACTAAAGTTAAGAACAAAGAACTAGAGTAACTTGCTCAGTGCACATATGCAGGCAACATATGTTCGAATTTTGCGTATCGTTTCCACTTGGAAATGACAAAGTTTACACAATCCAGAAGCTTTACACAAGTTTTTGGTCATTTTGTCAAAAGCGAAAATCCGACTGCACTCACTTATATATCCTCGTTCATCAATAGTCTGCATGCAAACTGACAATTTTTTCAGACAAAAAAAAAATTTCCCACTCGCATATTAGGATTGCTTATATATCTGCTCTAAACCCATTTTTTTGTGCTTAGTTTGTATTGGATATACAAACGAAAGTGTAGAATAGACAGCTCTATGCAAGTTCTGGCTGCGCATGCCAGAAGCTGACGAAGTTCTCAGATCTACTATGTCACTTCTGCCTGTACCGCTAAACGTAAAACATCGCTGCTGCAGCGTTGTCTACTATATATTTTAAAACGTTTCATAATAAATCGTTGTAAATAAATATGCTTTCGTAAATGTGCTATGGTAATCATTGCATCAGCTTCCAATACTGGTTATGGGCTCAAGAACCTCAATGAAGAACCATTAGCAGTGCACATTACGAAATCGAAAGCATCAGTATGAAACAGCACACTGAATTGAAAGTGCGACGTATTTCTGAAATGTAAAGCTAAATTCTTTATGGCTTTATTAACACCAATCGAAAAGCTGACGAAGGAAAATTACAGTAGGTGGAAGTTATAAATTAAATCTGTCTTGTTAAGAAAAACGATCATTGGGATTACATCAATGGTAATGAAACTAAGCCGAATGAAGATGCCACACCAGACACAATTGAAAAGTCACGGAGATGGCCTGAAATTGATCGAATAGCTCGTGCGTACACTATTTTGTCTATTAGACCAGGTGAACTTTATCACACTGTACCGCTTACAAAGATGTTTGGAAAAAGATGAATGTTGTTTTCGAATCTAAAGTTCCTGCCAAAAAGGCTTCACTACAAAAACAGCTATTGTTCAGGAAAAGGATCGAGACAGAAACAATGTCGGACAATCTAAAATAATTTTTTGAGACAATAGATTAGCTTAAAGGAACGCACCTAAAAATACCTGGTGATCTCTTATTAATTCTACTTCTATAGAACATTCAGGACTATTACGAAAATTTCCGATGTGCCATTAAATCCAGAAATGAGCTGCCAAATTCTGAAATTCTCGAAATAAAATTATTCGAAGAATTTGAAGCAAGGAAAGGAAAGATAAATGCTACATCACAGTGGGCTTTATACTCTTCAATTATAAGGGATAAGTAGTATTAAAAAATGAACTCTGAGAAATGGAGTACTAACCAAAACAAAGCAGCAAATGAGAAGTCCTTCAGAAATCTAAAGGGTAATTATTGTTCAAAGCCTAGATATAAAGTAACCGATAGTTGCAAGAAAAAAAACGTCAGGAAACGTGTACTTTCAAATCACAACTCGTCCTTGTTAGTAAAATTTAACGAATTTCCATCGTCAGCTATTTGCTATAATAACGACCAGAGCGAGAGAAATTCAATCTCCTGTCGTTTAGACAGTGGAGCTTGTTCTCAAATGTACAACGACGAAAAATTGTTCACCGAAATAAATAAAAACAAACTATTTCGTCAAACTCGCAGTTAATAAAACTACTGAAGTAACAGGCAAAAGTTCTATTAGCACTGTTCAAAATGCAAGAAAATCCAAAACAATTCTTCTGAATAATGTGTTATGTGTACCAGCCACAGTAAAAAATAGATCCATTGTTTTTTCCGAAAAAGAGCAAAAATAATTGAATATAACAGAATTGCTCTGATGACAGCAATCCGCAAAGAAGATTTATACTTCGTGAAACCTAAAGTTGAAACATCATTTCATCGATTATCAAAAAACTCCAAAAATGGTATAAGAAATTTGAACAATTAAATGGAAGTAATCAAAAGAAATCATAGACTAAAAGAATAGAGCGAGGATTAAATTTTAATTCTAAAGATTCTGTGAAGGAATGTAAAACTTGTATCCAGTCAAACAGTCAGTTATCTTTTACCCAAAATAATCTAAATTTAAAAGCAAAGAACTTATAGGATTTGCTCAGTCTGACGTCCATGGACTCAAACGAGAGCCATCACTAGCAGATTCATATTATTTCAATACTTTTATTGCTGATAAATCACAGTATGTTTTAATTAATCTCCTGAAAACTAAAGGGGAAGTGAAGAAAGCCTTCATAAACTACAAATCTTTAGTTAAAAACCAAACCAGAATGAAACTCAAAACACTTCGTACTGGATTAGAATATTGCTGATCAAAATTTGAAACATTTCTTCAAGAACAAGGTATCCGAAGAGAACAATCTGCTGTTACGACCTCTCAGCAAATCGGAGTTGCAGATAGAGCAAATCGCATTGTAGTTGAAATTATCCAGATGTCTCTTAATCCAATCTGGACTAAATTCCACCTTCTATGCTGAAGCAATAAATTGTTCTATTTTTATATTTGTAATAGCTCGCCCAACAAGAGCATTAACGACGGTATTTACCGTCAATTGAACCGGACTATGAAACTCTGAGTTAGGAAACCGAGGTCAAGAAAAAGTAAACCGACGGCTTAAAATTTCATTTCGCTTCTTTGTTTTCAGCTTCTGCTACTTAATTCAGCATTTTTGTAACCGGTGGTTACTGATTGAATCTCATAGGTTAAAATAGACGTCGTAACCCCGACTGATTTGTGTACCATTTGAATTCGAACTTCGATCAGATCGTTTTGCACTCTTCTCTCTTTCAACTTCTGTTGCATCAAATCCGTCAGCGTTAATAAATCCGTCACACAACAACATCCGTCAGGGTTACTTAAATCTCTTTCCTCTCTCTCTCCCCTCTAACTTCCATTTTTTCTAAGCAATCTAATCAAGCAGTCGATGAAATTTTCTTAACTGTATCCATCGTAAGAGCTGAAATATATCCAAACACAAAATTGTTCTCTTACAAAAAAGAAACTTATAAACATATGGAAAATCGCCCTGGTTTTCTTCCTTTGGATTGCCATTGCCAATTAACGGTGAATGTGACAGTAAGAATTCAACTCTATACGAACTATTTTTGTTTTGGTTTCAAGCCAAGTATGTCATACGTAATAGTATTTGGACAAAAAGCATATGCGTTATATAAGCGACTGAAAGGCAAATTTGAGCCGAGATCGAACGAACACAACTTCATCAGATGTTCAACAGAATCGAAGGCATATCGGCATCGTGACAAGAAAATTAGAAAAATGATAGAAAGCCAATTCAAGACATCTGCCAGCGTCGGAAATGGAAATTTTTAACCTTCCTGATGAAAAACAATATTCTACTCACAGCGAAGGTACGTCATCTGATCTTGTTAATTCACCAAAAAGAGAAGCAACGTCATCGGATTCCCCAACCCAAACTGATGTATCAGATAGCTCTGACATCATACCTCCGGACAACGGCGCATTTCACCGCTCTCCTGGGAGACCGAGAATTTAACGGACAGACAAAAGATGTTCTAGAGAGGAATATGCACAGGTTTCTACAATTTCGGATTGTTTAGAAACACGCCCGAGCGTTCAAAAGGCTCTCGCTGGACCCAATAAAGTGCTATGAAAGAAAAACATGAAGCATTAATTAAAGAAAATGCACGGACATTTATTCCAAGACCAAAACATAAAAAGGTGATAGGAACAAAATGGGTTCTAAAAACAAAATTCAAGGAATACTGAGCTGTCGAAATATTAAAAGCAAGAAGTGAGCTGTAGAAGAATTGTCTTCCATACATTTTAATAATGTTATATTATGTCGATGTAAATAAATATGTTTTCGTAAATATGCTATTGATAATAATCATTGCTTTAGCTTCCAACAGTTTGTTGAAGCTCAAAAAATTACAGTCGGATGTTTTCTGTACGCACCATGTATTTTAGTAAACATTAAAACATATTTTAGATTCTTCATCTGCTTGATTTAATAAAACCTATAACAATCAATTTATTTAAGTTATGAGCAAAATTCACAACTTAAATAAATTTAACTAAGTTATGAGTTTTACAACCATTTAACTATTCATAAAAATAGAATGATCGATCAGAAAATAAGAAACAATTTTCAGAATTCCTCCGAGTTATTTATTACTTATATATATATATATATATATATATATATATATATATATATATAATAAGTTTAGATATATCTAAATTTGCTCCCGAAACAAATAATAAATTTCAAAAAAGAGAAGATGCTTATAAAATTTGAATTAAAATTGTAAACTATACCAATAGGAGATTTTTTACATAAGCATACTATGATAAAATTTAATTGAAAGTAAATCAGTAAATTTTAGATGAAGTCAAAGTAAACTTAAATTCATAAATATTATTATATATTCACTAAACTATGAAATCTGCTTTTTTGAAATTAAAAAAATATTTTAAAAAATTTCAGCGTTTGTAATCCAAGAAGCTATGAAGCTTTTTGTCACACCAGCTCGAAAATAAAAAATTTCTATCGAATTAAATTGTGTATATAAATTATTATCTTTAAATTTAATTCTTAAATTTAAAGATAATTTTCATTTTTATATTTTGGTATGAATAAAAAACGAGATCGCTACATAATTAATAATAAAGCCTTTATTATTTTATTTTATTTTGCTATAAGCCATCTTACTCAAGGGAGAAAAATGTTACCAATTTAGCTAAATTTGGTAGATAATAATAAACAGTATGTTAATGAGTTTTGCTCTTTTATTTATCGCAATATGTTTGAATTGAAACTTAAATTTTTAAACTGAAATTGTTTCTTCTTTAATGTCTTTCATTTTTTCTGAAGTATTTAATATAAATAAATTCAACTGGTTAGCAATAATTAACAGAAGCATTGCATGGAATGTAGTATACATATATATTATGTATATATAAAAATTCTGTATATGTGTACATGTAAAAAGAAATGTATATATGTAAATTTTTATTTAGATCGTTTTCATTCCTAATGGATTTTACTTCATTTTTTACTGAGAATGAATAAAAATATCACACACACACATTCTCAAATAATAAATATATATATATATATATATATATATATATATATATATATATATATA
>BMAW01117285.1:720151-732674 GCA_019974015.1 Nephila pilipes | reverse complement strand
ATATATATATATATATATATATATATATATATATATATATATATATAATATTATTATTGTTACTTGATGTTTTCTTATTTCTTTTAATTTCGTTTAATTTGATAATAATTTAAGTAAAAATTATAAACGATAAATTATCTTTGAATTAATTAAGGATAAAAAATGTTTCTAAAAATTCTCCAACATTAAAACGTTTTGAATTTCTTTTCCACTGTTTTCTAATTCTTTCAATCTCAAAAACTATTACCGATTTTCAAAGAATATTATGAATTTATTTTTCACAGACTGTACACTCACAATGGTTACTAAATGAACACTTCGAGTTCAGTTAAAATGAGAGATTCTTGGAATATTTGTATAATTTGTCAGATTTTTAAATAGTTTCTGTGTTATAAATGCCTTGCTATTAGAACTTCGAATTCTTATTTATTTCTCCAATAAAGATTTAGCTTACATTTTATTGAGATCGTTTTCATTCCTAATGGATTTTACTTCATTTGGAACCAAGTATGAATAAAAATATCCCCGACACACATTCTCAAATAATATACAAACATACGCATGAATTATATTCCTAATTAAGTTTGCACCCGAAATTGTTCTCGAACAGTTATGGAACTTTTCAAAGCAATTCTTTTCGCATGTCAGGTAATTACACAACGAGCAAATTTTAAACTCTTTCTATAATTACCCCGAATCTCATCCTCTTCCCAATTCGCAGTCTTGAAATACACCACCTCTTTTTCAAATCTCTTTTAAATTAACGGATTAAAGAACATTCAACTTCTAATGTTTTTTAAGCCCATCTCATTCATAATGGTTAATTTAGTACTCTTAAAAAAACAATCCCTTAACACCATAGCGACGTAAATCACTGACATCCCATTTTGTCTTTACAAATGAGCTTTTGTATTCTTCCCTTTAATCATCTCCAGGATTAGTGTGGGAGTATCTTTAAAGTGCCCTATTGACTAATACAGACCGTGTGCACATGTGTGCTTTGCTCCTACCACGCTTGGGAAAACTTAAAAGCACTGCCATTCCACTAAGCCTGACTCAGCCCAGCAGCGTCTACTGCTTCCGAACCGGATTGTATCATTTGTCACATTTGCGTAATAAAGGAAAAGCAGCGGTGGATTGCAGGCCTCCGTTTCCCTGTATCTGTGTTATTAGGGATTTGTAGCCGGGTGTATTCCGCTTGTGGGAGGGGCTGCATGGGATGTCATTTGGATGTAAGGGTTGTAACAACAGTATTAGGTTTCGTATCGTTCCTCTTTGGGATGTAAGCTACAAAGACGTTCTTGCGGCATCTGGCTTGTAATGCTGATTTGATATTCTTGCCAGTTAGGGAGTTTCTGAGGGAAGTTTTAGAAAATGGAGTTGTGGTTGTGGGAAAATATCATTCTAAAGATTCTCTAGAGAAACTTTGCACAAAGCTGTTTTCCAGGAAATATTATTGTATTTAACACGTCCCTGAGAAGAAAAGCAAAGTATTTTAATAAATTTTTTTTTAAATATAAAAATTGCTTTGTAAAAAAACTTATTTTATTGATTAAGAAAGACAGAACTAATTGTCGACTGAGGATAGTAATGAGACTGTTATAAAATTACAAAAAAAGTTATTAGTCATTTTGCTTTCATTGAAATATAAGAGATAATTCAAATAACTTGTAATCGGTATTACTTAATAAAATTAAACCTTTCATTTTAGACATTTATTCCTACTAACAAAACTCCAATCGAAATGTTACTGATGAGTACTACAATATTTATTTAAAAATTTAAACATAATGTACGTATAACATATATTCAAAGTCTGTATGTAAATACATCTTTTTGTGTCTCCAAATTTATTCCATTTTATATATTTATAACGTATTATCATAGCATATTGGTACAAATAACGTCTAATTGTAATATATTTCTCTGTTTGACTATTTAACATTCTAAAAGAATAACAGCAGTCTCACTTTTTTCGCACCAACATGCTAATAATCAGCGATTTTAATTTAATGCTCGTGGTACATTAGTTTTTATGAATAAAATATATAACTTATTGCTATTTATTTTAACATATTTACTAATTTAAAAAAAGAAATCAATGGCGTACTGTGCGGAAATCTATTAGATCCAGAGCTCTCTCAACAATTATAAGATTTTTTTCGCAATGTTTTATTTTTCACCTATAATTCAATGTAAAATTCTTGACTCTCTCTTTAAGAGAAACACCGAGTTACCGCTGAAGAAAATTTAAGAACAATAAAGACTTATAAATGATGCAAACATCACTAACATTTAAAGTAATAAAATACGAATATAAAGCGATTTAAGGAACTTTATATCGAAAATGAATATTATATTTAAAAACTTCATAATAGGAATTATGTTACAATCAGAAATTTAAATATTTTTAATTAATTAAGAACTTCTTTCAGCTGCTTGTGAGGTAATTTAAATGGATAGTTCTTCGACTTTCATTTCAAACAGCAATTGATAATTTAAATTTTTGATAGAATTTAATTATTTTCATCATGTGTATCCTACTACTTTCAATTTCAATATCTTTCTTGAAAGCATTTATTTAATTAAAAAATTGAGAAGACCGCTAAATAAATTTGAATTCACATTTTGCCGGCTATTGATTCAAAACTTCTGTTTATTCTCGAACTTGTTTTATTACTCGAAGTTTCTTTAAAAATCTTATTGGTCATTTAGCAATTTTTTAATCTCGTTGTTATGGCACAAAGGATTCCTAAACTCAGAAAGAATATTGTTAAATTCAATGAAAGTTGAATAATTTAAACACGAATGTATTACTTAAAAGAATGCTCGCTAGAGTTTTTATGAGTCATTTTATTTAATTATGTCTAGAAAGGAAACGATTTTAAAAACGTAATTCGCTCCAAAGTTTTATTATAGTTAAAGTGTAATAAGGTTTTTGAGGAGAAAATTAAATATTATAATAAAGTGCAATAAGGGAGAATACTAAGCTACAAAAGTAATAATCTAATCATATTTAAATAAATTTCTTCCGTTTCATACATTGTCGTAAATATTCTTTTTGTTAACTTGAAACTCACTTATAATGAAAATTTATCAGGCGTTCGTATTAAATAAATTCAATTGGACACATGAATATCTTTTTAAAAATATGATTATTAGAAACTGCTAAAGCTTTTTGTGATAGTATAAAGAATAATTAAATCTTTTTGGATGCTTTACGAGAATTGCAAAATGAATGCAATTCAGAAAACATCTATATCTGATTCTTTTTTTTTTTTTTTTTTTTGGAAAAAATATTATACACAAACGTTTAGACTACATTTTATTAATTTAAAGTAATTTCAAATTAATTACAAACTAGAATGCAGTTTCTATAAAAGAGGTTCATATTAACTTGCATGCTGCATTTATTTTAATTATATCCGTTTTCAGAAAAAAATTATTATTCAAAAAATACTTTTTAATGCAAGATATTATAAATCAATAATATTATTGTCTAGTAAATGAAAAATATTTATTTATTATCTCTTTTAATTAAGTAATTATATATATATATATATATATATATATATATATATATGTGGGTGGGTGGTTATTAAAATAAACAATAATGCATTAACTAATGCAAAAAGAAATAAAAATATTTCACACTACGTAGTTATACAAATGTTGAAAGAATGAAAATATAACACAATATTAAAAAAAAAAAATAATTAAACTTAAAGATTAGTTAAAACCATAAATTTAAGTAATAAATATACCTTAATTACTAAAATTAATTATGAAAAAACACAGAATAGACTTAATAATACTGTAAAAAATTTGAAGGAATGAAAATTCTTCAAAAATAAACATTATGAATATAATGCTATTTAATGTTACTACTAGCTATATGAGGACAATAGAAGAATTGCTTACGCATGCATAAATGAACAAGCATTCTCAATAAGTAATTTATATTTATAAAAAATGGATAAGACCTAAATTTACCTGCCATAGAGAAAAATTGCACACAAAGAGAGAATATTCAGAAAAAAAGCGAAATGCCAAAACTACAGCAAAAGTAATTACTTATTTATAGAGTGCATTAAAACAACATAAATAATATATTAAATTTATTATTTATAACAAAATAAACAATATATTAAGTTATATAATAAATTTATTTATTTATATATATATACTCAATATTACTTTTTTGCAAGGCGCAATTTCTCCAACATATTATCCTCAACTTAATTATTACAAGGAAGTTTATTTTCCACAACATTTTTTCAAAGACGATTATAAAATTGATATTATTTATTTGAATGCAATAATTATTTAGCAAACGCTTTATTTGTTCGTAAAAATTTCGATGAAGCACGATTAAACTTAATATTTAAAATTGTTGATTACACTTTTACTGTTGCCTGAATGAAACAATTATCCCCTTATTTATTTGGAGACAAAAAAATATGTTCCAACATTATCCTATAATAATTCTTTTATTCAATAAATTCTAACTTTCAGCTCTTCATTCTTCTGCTCTCTAAAGCCTAATATCCTTCTTATAAATATCATTTTTAATTTAATTTTAATTAACATTCATTTTTAAATTATTTATTAAAAGCTATTAAGTTTTTTTTTAAAAAAAATTATAATTATGAAGAAATGATTTAAAAGTTCCAGAAACTTAATTAATTGTTCTTTTTTTTTTTACAGGACCGCAAAAGTTAATCTGTTAGGCGTATCATCATTCAATTAAAAATGATATCTAAAGAAAAACCAATTTGCATAATCACGTGTTTGAAAATATCTCCCGAATATCTTTAAAGCATAATAAATCACACACGCTCTTATCCTTCCATCCTCATGGTGCGCAAATCCTCGCATAAAACACCATTCATATCATAAGAACGGGGTGGTATGTAAATGACAACTTATATCTCATATTTTTCAACTCCCCTTTACGAGTTCTTTCTTTCCCCATCACCGATTCCAAGGGTTTTTTTCCTATTTCAAACCCCAAAACATGCCAATTATTAGGTAAATTTTCCGTATATGACAAACCCGCAAGAGACTTCTGTCCAAAGAGATAAGTCTCCGTCCAATATTTACTGAAAATATCCTCTGTACCCTATTTACATAATCCTGTGTCATTGTTTGAAGACCACAATGAATCATCCCAAGGGGTGCTCCACCGTGGAACGGAGGTCCCGGATCACGTTTCACGCGTTCACGCGGCATTATTTTCAAACACTTGACTGCTGGAGAGGACAGTAATTTGATTAAGAAATCCTGATTGTGATGTCAGCTGACGCGATTGGGAAGTTTTAGGTTTCCTCACTATGCTAATGAGGGAAAGAGGTGTCGAAAAATGCTTTTTTTTTTGGGCCTGTCATGGAGTATTTTTAATGCAGAATTGGGTTTTTTCCCCCCTTTCGAGGTGTTGTTGAAAAAGGTACTTGGATATTCAGTAGCGGTGTTGCAGCTAATCCACTCTGTCGCTTGCTACTCTAAATTGATGGGAAATATCAAATTCCATTCTTTCAGGAGCACGTATTAAATTTTCTTTAAAAAATAGTCTATAATCATAAAGGAAAAAAAAATTAATTTGTGGAAATATTAAATTAATTTGTTGGAAAATATTATTATTGACGAAGGTAAACTGATTATGTATATTAATTTCTTTTTCTTCACTTATACTTGATTCTTAAAAAGGTATATTTAAAGAATAGATTTTTTAAAGGTATACCTTACATATTTAATGTATAGTATTTTTTACAACTAGCCATTTTATCATTTTCGAACCGGATGGTGTTTTGTTTTAAAGTTAGTTTCTGTTCTCTTTGTTTATTTAGTTTCTATATATCTGTTTTATTCTCATTTTTAATCTTTATTAAATCTTTTATGAAATTTTTTTTATACTATTCGTTTTTTTAGATATAAATCACTTATATTTCTGTTTTGTTTTCCTCCTGTTTTATCACTGTATGCAAATTTTCAAAACTAAACATTTTTTTTTTTTTACTTTTTATGTTTCTGTTAATATACTTTTAAAAAATAATATTTACTATTATTTGATAACTGATTGTTTTTGTCCTGTGAGCTCTTATCAGTTTAAATATTATTTAAATCTTTAAAAAAAAATTCTTCAAAATGTGACTATTTGAGAAAATAGCGCTTTTTTCTGCTACATTAACTCTTTCAAAAATAATACCATATATGCTCCAGTTAAACACTTTCTTTTATTACATATATTTTTCATTCACAATTTCTTTTTTTAGTCAATAGGTACTATTCTCTAATCTCTTTACATTTTGCGTTCTAAATTAATTATTATCTCACTGGGAAAAAAATCTTTCTAATCATAGCTAATGATATTGCTACGAATATAAATAGTTTTGTGTAAAATGGTATTAATAATGTGATTACGAACTAAATTTTAATAAAATATATGAAGCAATACTTTTAAAACACTTATATGCATAAATAAGTAACAAAAAGTGAAACTAGCAACCAAGACCTTAGTCTGTTCTAAGGAGGGCCATAGTCTGGCTTTCGAGTTGTGTGCGGCCCTCACAGACAAGGGGCGAGGATCTAGAAATAAAATGTATCAATGAAATGGACTTAAATTACTCATGGTTCAAGAATAATTAATTAATTTCTTTTCTTTTTAAGAAATTATAGTACCCTTAAATTTGTCAATGTTCAAAAGTGATTATTTCAGCTTGATTCTATCAAACAGTTTTGCAAAGAAAATCTTTTCAAAACTTATATTTGCTTTTGGATGTTTTACGAATGTTGTCCATCTTAGTTGTTAGCAGTCAAAAACTTAGTTGATGACTTGTTAGGGTATTTCGCACGAGATCTGTTAAATGCAGATAAGTTAAAACAGAAAGATACTTATTTTTAGTAAATTTAAGTTTTGAATAAAATCACAATAATATGAAGTACTTGTAACTGAGAATAGTCACAGTGCTCTTTCTTTGGTTTTCAGATATTTTTATTATTGAACCTGGTTTTCAAAACTTAACAGTTGCACTACTTTTTTGTCTTGAGAGAAAATTCATATTATCATTATTAAAAAAAATGAAGCGTTTTTAATCATATTTTTCTATATCCATCTGGTAACACTCGTAATTCAAAGGTTTTTCAAACATTCCTTTCTGAAATATGGTGTCTAAAGGGAACGTAGCTGTCTATCTCTGGTCTATACATACAATCAAATACTAAATAAACTATCCAATATCTAAAAATACAAATGCATACGTAAATTAGATACATAAAAATTTGTGTCAAATTGGAAAGAGATCAATATTTTAGTCATAAATTTATTCCTTATTAATATGGTAATTTGAATATAAAAGCAAAAGTAAAATTTTACGTTTTAAGGAAATATGAGTTTATAATAAAAATGGTATGGAGGATTATTACAAACAGACCAGACATAAAATAGTGAAATATGGCACCGCTACTTAAAATTTCTAGTCCTCTGTATTACTTAACATTTCTTTTCTTAAAGATTACTAATCAGTTATTTATGATTCACATACATATAAAATATATTTAAGAAAAAAAAGTTTTTATCATATATTAGATTTATTTAAGAAATTTGAATAGTTTTAATATAATTCTTGTAAAGACAATCTAAACGAGATTTTAAAATTCAGATTCAATCTTTTAAACACTTCTGTGTAGTTAGAAAGGAGAGTTTATTCAATCTAATAATATTTTTCAAACAGATTACATATATATGCATATAAGTATATTATCATACGAAATTAAGTATTCAGTCTCAGAATATTACACTAGCTGAACAATATCTTGTTTTCAAAATTCTACTTTAAAGAATATTTGTTCATCATGATAATTAATTATATTTTTGTACTTGTGCATACATTAATATTCAATTAATAGGAACGCTTTGAAAATTTATCATTGTTTCATCATGAGATTCTACAGATTGTTAGTTTCCGATAGCTAGTGCAATATTAAATTTTACAGAAGTTCTTGAAAGAAAAAAAAACATCTCTTTTGAAACTTTACTTTCCAGCCAGTTCATCAAGGAAATTAATTAACATTGTTGATTGTTCAAGTAATATTTCCAAATATTAGCTTCTCATAAACAAAGAGATTAAACAAAGCGTAAATGAAGATTATCTGTATCCTTAGATTGTTTTCTAAGATAACTTTGAGACCCAAAAGCGTAAACAAATTTCGCGAATATAAATATGTATTTTATAGGGTCTTTATCTTACTTTAGTTTAATCACGGGCGTATTTTAATAATTAATAAAATGTTTGCAGATTAAAAGAATTTTTTTATTTATATTTTATATTTTTTAAAAATATTCGCAATTGTCTATCTTTTTTAAACATTAATGTTAACGCAGTGTATATTTGGAATACAGTGACTTATAATAGTAACTCGAAAATTAAAGAATTCAATTTAGGTTTTAATATTCGGTAGTAAATTATTAATTAGTAAGAGACATTTATATAATACATTGAAAGAATTTAAAGAAAAAACAGAAAAACTGTAATCGCAATTTCCACTTGTAATTGCTATTGGTTAACATCACGCAAAAACATCTATGAAATGATAATTAAAGATCATATTTATTCTTACTTCATAGAAAGAATTACGCAGTCATCCTGATTAATATATGTAAAATATTTAACAGGTTCAATGGTAATTAATTAAATTTCTTAAGAAGTTTGTGAAATAATTGGAGTTGGAATAAAAATAATTTTCTTGCAGATCTCTTCTACTTACTATTTTCAAATAAAAATTTAATTTTTAATAGCTAAAATAATTAAGATAACATTGTATTAAAACTACTGCAGGAAAAATTAAGTTATAACATACAAGTCTTAGATGATTCCATCATAAATTCCACAATTTAACTGAAAACCTAAATACTTATGTAGTGAGTATAAATACCTCATTAAAGTTGAGGAATATTATTTGAACTATATATATAACTCAACATTAAACTATTTTTTCTGTTTTTCAAATGAACGTTTCCTTTATGAGAATCATCTAGATTACAGAATTCGTTAAGATATATTTACAATCTTACCTCAATTTTAAACATACTTCTTCTGCACGAAACATTTATAAATGTACTTGTTTTGTCTGAACGATTCATTTGTTATACTTCTGGAGTGATGGTGTTGTTGAGTATCTGTACAGTAGGCTAATCCATATTTTATGAGAAGTAATCGATTAATCGCAGGGAACGATTTAGAATCATCACTTATGTCTGTAAACTTACATCACTAAGGTAATTTGTTATCGTGGAATCTAGAAATGAAGAAATTATTCGTCATGGTATCCCTGTGTTCAAAATGGAAGACGCTTTATCGTTACAATCCTTTGCTCGTTAAGCATATGATAAATGATGTCCGTAAAGCTGGACCATAAGTTCGACAATGACCGATTCTTGATGTATGATCTCTTTATAGGTAAGCACATATCTTGTTGTAGATCTTGTTCTTCCATACCTTTATAGAAGTCTTCTATCATGAGTTAAATGAAAACTAAAGCAAAACTTTTATCGGTATCGTTGAATTAAGACATCTTGTTCAAAATAAATGGCCTAAAAGAAGTAATATTTAAAACTGGTGAAATAGAAAGACAGAATTCTTTCTAAAATGGTAATACAGTTTTTGGAATAATATTTGTAAAGCCCCTTTCAATAACTTAAGTTAAATAACTCTGAAGCCTAATATTTATTTTTGTAAACATTTTTACCTATATAGTTCTTTAAATAAACATAAATGCACATCTGTATTTTTGATTGATTAATATTAACACAGTGACTCAGAAATATTTAAAATGAATATTCTCTCGTACAGAAGTTTTAAGTAAAGTTTATATGTGAGTGAGTATTTTATTCTCAGGCATTAAATAACCTTATAGAAATATCCTAAAGCACCTAGTTTACATTTCCTTTTAAAGGAAACATGAAAGTAGCTTTAGAAGCAAATTGCAATAAGGAAACAAATTAATAATTATTTTGATAATTGTATTATTAATTACATCAGTAATTAAAAATTAATTTAATTAATTACCGAGCGAGCAATAAAATAGAGCACTGCGTTGGGTCAAATAAATTTAAAAATATTTTTTTTTCATCAATTCTTTTTTTCCTTGTAAGACAATTGCAAACAAGAAATCTCTATGCTTGAAAGAAATAAACTTTTTGTTAATATCATATTGAAAATCATTACATGGATATTTAAAAAATGAAAAACAAAACAAAATATTCAAATAGATTTAATTTATAGTTTAAGTAGAATACAGAGAGTGTGTGTTTAAATTTAAAAACATTCTTTTTTCTTACTTTTTTTTCCTTCAAAAACAGCAATTTCGAATTCGTACTGTTTGTTAATTTTATAAAATCAAATACAAAGCCACACAATTTAATTATTTTTAAGCTAATGTCCAGTTAACGTTTAGATTAAATTAATATGAATCCATCAGCATGCATTAACACATATGCATCACATTTTAACCATTCAATTTATTTGAAAAAGAAACACTTTGTGAATATTCATATCCCTTTCAAAAATCAGTACCATTTGATACTTAAAACGTTTCACTCCTATACTTTATTTTATGTCTTCATATCCTTTGTTCTCCTTACTTCTGTTTTCATAAAAAAAATGACGACAAATGAATATCCAATTATTAAGTGATAGAGAGATTTATTGCCTATATTTTACATTATATTATAACGTTTGAAATTTGCTATCTTTCCCGAAAGCAAGAGTGGGAAGAATTTAAATAGTGCGCTGGAGCTATTTGCGTGTCTGTATGATCCAGAAGAAACAAATATTCAACGCATACTGTCGGAGCTACTTCTACAAGATTAGTTCAGCTTTATCGGATCCGAGTACCTGGAAACGAATAAATTTTTATATTTATAGTTGTCAGTATTCACACATAAACACACATTGAGTGACAGTGAGCAAGTAGAGAACGTTTAACTTCTTAGAAAAATAATAAATAATGCTTTAAAAAGAAAAATTTGGCTACAATAGTGTATTATTATTGGGTGAATATTTTAATTAATATATAAAAATGCTTAGAAAAGAATAAACTAGAGACATTAAAATTATTATTAGATTTATTTTAAGATAATAGAATATCAGATGTTAATAAATTATATTTATTTTTCATAAGTAACAAATAGTATTAAAATTTTTAATATAAGGTTTTTAACTAATTTTAAATTAAAAATTTCTATGAATTTATTTTTAGATATAAATGCAATAGACGATTATTCAAATTCCGATGTGCTTAGAACATATTACTTTAAATATAACTTTTTATAAACTTCGTAAATGTTTTAAAGACAATTTAATACAAAACTGGGGAAGAAAATCCCTAAATCTCATTTTTGAAGCAATTGTATGAGATATTTCAGTTAATTTCTTGGGTATAAGAACAGAGTACTTATTTTCTTACAAATTTTCTTTCTTAAAAAGAATGTTTAAATAAATTGCTTTAAACACGCATATTTTGAAGCGGAAAATTTATAATATTGATTATTCTTTTCCGTTAAAAGGAGTTAAGTACAACTTTAATACTTTTAATGTTTTCTGCCTACCTTAATTAAGTTTGTAATTTCCTTTTACAGTTTTTCAAGTAAAATAGTGTTTGTTCCAAGGCATCTTGAAAAAGTATAATTTACGTTCGTTTATGCACAAAATCAATTCAGTTTTTTCCATTAATTACTCTAGGTTGTTTAATCAATAAGTCAATTTCTTCCTCTTTAAATACACTGATTGGATTTATCATGATTTATAAATGTCAACTTCATTAAAAAATACTTTATATTTGTTATTTAAGGTTATAAATTAATGAATGTATTTCAGCATTTCGTTAGTTTCATCACTTATGGTAAACCAAAATGTAACAGAATAAAACCTAAATATAATGTTAAAGAACATTTCGGTGTTAAAAAGAGAAATAACTTACTAAATTATAACATTCGTTCTTTTATTGCTTATTACTCTTGCATTTTTATAGATTATATTTTAACACACTTGTTGTAAAACAAAAATATTTTTATTATTTTTTTATAATTATTACTCTACTCTTTATTTCCACTCAATTTTAATAACTGGGCATGAGGGACAGAATATATTTTTTTCATTCATTATGAGATAAAAAAAAATACTGATTCACATGACTGCAGATTTTCCAATCATGTTTATTTGGCATTTAATTGTCACAATTATTCAGAGTTAGAAATACTAGATTCGAGAATACTTCAAAACATTTAGTGAACGATATGCAAGCTACTTTTGTCTTTAAGAACTCTGAAACTTGAAATTTTAAGCAATTCTTAAGTATAATCGATAAAAGTAAATTTTCCCTGAATTATAAGTAAAGTCTTTATTCCAGAGAATTAAAAACAATTTTGGAGTTATTCTTTTTTATTCATTCTTAATATATGTACTATTTTAGAATCCATTTAGAATTCATCAGATATTTAATGATTCATTATATATATATATATATA
>BMAW01117285.1:687524-705708 GCA_019974015.1 Nephila pilipes | reverse complement strand
GGTCGTGTAAAACTCTCATGGATTTTAGAAAAATATTTAAGAAATTATTTATTTCAAGTACCAAAAAGAATGAATTTATATTTTTTGTTAAAATCTTTTTGTCAAATGTGAAAATAATAATTTAACTAAATTTTTTCTGTTTTGTAATTTGATACATTTCAGTTGTCTAAAAGTTTCTGATAGAGCTTTCTCTCAAGTAAAAGTTTTACGTGTTTTTTTTCCTAAACTTAAATTGATTTCATTAGTTTATTTACTATTCTGCGTTCTATACAACCACAATTTTTTTAATTAACAAAATTTGATTAGGAAATGGTTAGTTCGTTTAGGCTTCTTTGATGATGAGAAATGTCTATATTTACATTTTATATTCTCATTACTTTCTGGATTGTTCAAGAATAAAGTTTCTTAAACGAATTCATATTTGTCTTTAGTAAGCAAATACGTTATCTTAGAAATATTTTAAAATATATTCTAATAAATTTTAATGTCTGTTCCTTTATTGAAATAATTTTAAATATGTGAATATCAAATTAAAAACGTTTCTAAGAGTATTATAATAATTTTGTAAAAATATTGATAATTTTTATACCTTATCATTGAAATCTTGAATATTTAAAAAGACAAGTAAACCTAATACGAATGGATTTTTTTTTTATTTATTTAGCTGTTTAAACATAATATGTGCAGACATATGTTTTTGTGTGTACGGAGAGATTTTTAGGATATAGTGATTTATACAAATAACTGTCCTTAACAGTTAGTGAATACTTTCATTTTTATATCTCTAATGTTTTATTTAGCATCTAGTGCTTCTAATAATTTAATCTTTAGGCATATTCTTTCTCTCTCACACACTCTCGCTTTCTCTCAGATTTAAACACGGTTTATTATTTCTATTAAAATAATATAAATGATATATTTGGATCTCATATAGTTTTAAATAATATTTTTTTAATTTTTATTTGTACAAACTTAATAGAATAAAATTTCAATTAAAATGCATTTATTTTTTTAATTTCCATAAACTCTTGTGGATTTTAAAGAAATATTTATAAGAAGTAATTAATAAATTCCATGCATATGTGCACTTTGCTTTGCTGTGGAAGTTTTAATTACTTAAACAAGACTATGAATTTCTTTATTCTTAAAATTTTATTTGATCACGGTTTTAATTTAAATATTTAAAACTTTTTAACAGAAACTAACCAATTTATTCAGATTACAAGTTCGTTAGTGTAATCCTAGGATTAAATGAGTATTTCCTTTAACTATCTAAATGAGGCTGTTTGTTCTAGTTTTTGCCTCATTTTGAGTATACGGTTATAAACTCGGAATGAAACGGAATCAATAAAAAAGCATATTTTGGTAATTAAATACTTCATCAATAATACAGTATTTTAAAGTTATATTTATAAATAAACATTTATTTGTGTAATAAGCTTTTTATCTGAAAAACTTAATTGAATTTTGCGTATCATTTACAAGTATGTAAATGCGTAAAAATGAGATCTTAATCTCTTGGTTTTTTTTTATCTTATTAGAAATAATATTTTGTTTCGATTATTTGTAGATAGTATTTTAAATATTTCTGAATGACCTTTATTTTTAATAAAAGTTCAGTGTAAATATTTCAATATTAATGTATACATTTTCTTATGAATTTTAAAACAACAATAACATTATTTTTATTTATAACCAATGCGTCGCATGTTCACTTCATGATCTTTTTCTCATAAAAATAATTGAACAAAATTTTATTATTGTATTTTTCTAATAATTCTTCAAAAAATGGGCTATTTAAATTCATATAAATCTAATTTTGTACTACTCATATAAATCTAATTTAGTACTACTCATATAAATCTAATTTTGTACTACTCAAATAAATTAGTTTAACTGTAATGATTCCCGAATTACTGATTTCTTACAACTGAATAAATTTTTGAATCGTTAATTTACCAACGAAAAAATAGAAAATATTTCCTCTGGTCGATCTAAAGTGTTCATGAAAAAAAAAAATGCTTTACATGAAAAAAATGTTACGGTTATATCATTTGAAAAAAAATCTAATGCAAGTAAGTACTGTTTTGTTAACTGAACAATCGATTCAATATAAGCCCGTTTTTTTGAAACTTTTAAAAAAAATTTAATGGAGAGAGCTCTTAAGACAATATGAATTTAATGGATTTCTAAATAATAAAGCTGATTATGCCAAATGGCACGATTACTTTTAACTGCTCTCAAGTTACGACAAAATGAACTTTTTGTTCATATATACTGTAATTTTAATTTTACAGAGAGCGTTCTACTTTATAAATTTTACGAACTATACAAAAAATTTTACCGTCTGGATGCTTTTTGTGCGTCTGAGTTTACTATTAAATATACAGTTATCGTATTTACGGATGCTTAAACATTTCGAGCAATACATTTTATGAGCCTTTTTTCGTGTATTTATTACATTTTCAGAGTAAGGGGCACTTCAAATGAATAAATTATTACATTTATTGTTTTACAATCATTCAAATTTAGAATGTTGCCTTACATTAATTTCTTATTGGTAAACAAGATCTTGAATTTTTGTACAATTTACAAAGAACAAAACTTCACTCATGTGTAGTAACAAAGCACAAGTTACTAAATTTTAATTACAGTCCCATTAGGTGGAATTTGTAAGAATTTTTCAGTAACTGTTTTTTTTTCCTTTATCCCTTGCCTTTTTTTTATAAATATATAAGCTTGATTTGATAAACACATACAAATTAACGAAATGCTCTTATGTAACAAGTGTAAAAACAAAACTTTAAGACATTTAAATGTACAATATTTTAATTTTGAATATTATTAATCTTAGGAGTAATGCTCGTTAATTTTATGGGATAATTTTTCAAATTATTTTTCAGCGAACATTCATATTTTCCTATAACTATACAATTACAATTAATTTAGTTTAATATATATAAATCAGAGCTACATATTAAACAATTTTTAGATTTCATCAAGTTTATTTTAAACAAAGAGTGAGTGAATGGGGTGCATGATGTTAAAAAATTATTCGTAAGAACTGACAATAGAAGATTTTAAAAAAGAGTAAAATAAATGCATCTTAATGTAAATTCAAAATTATAAATATGGTTTGTTGGAAGCAGTTACTTTTAGAAAACATCTGGATTTTTTATACAAGTAACAATCTACTTTCTTATAAATGCTATTATGTTATGTATTTAAATATTAAAATTTTATCCATCTGAATCATATTATTCCACAATTTCGATACAAATCGTAAGATCTTTTTGTGCACTAAAATTTTTAAATATTAAGAGCTTGAAAAAATAATATAAAACATGAATTTAAAAGACGCGCTTAATGTAATCAAAAAACTTGAGTAAAAATATTCTCTTTGAGACATCAAACTATATACTGATCATTTTAGCTGGTTTAAGTAAATTTCTACAGCAAAGTTTTTTTTTGTAGGCCATGTAATGTTAAATGTTTACATTACTGGCATGTAAAGGATATTACAACAATCGACTAAAACTCATTACCAACTTATAAATTTATTCACAGTGAAAACAAAATGTTATGTTAAATTAGAGCAGAAGAAATTAAGCGAAGGAAAAATTCTTCAAGAAACAGAATACAAGCCTTTATTTACATAAATTTAATGAACAAAACATGGTCAAGAATGAATATGGAAGAGAAAAGAAGGAAACAGGACAAAAAAAAAAAAAAAACAGTGAAAGTTTCAACTCGAACAAGTGAACGGGCGTCAAATACGTGGATCTACAATTCTGATTACTTCTTGTAAAGTCCTTGAGAAGATCAACATGAATTTGTAGCTTTGTTTCATTCAATATAAGTTGAAGAGCTTAAGTTTAAGCTACAAGCAAATAAGAAAATATTTATCCTTGACTAAATCTCATAAGGAGAATGGAGCGAATATTGCAAGGAAATGATTAATAAATAAACAACAATGGCACGATGTTATATTCATCGTAGAAAAATAATTTTTTTAAGAATGTACCGGATAATATGAAATGTCTAACATGGAGGAAAAGAGTAAAAGAAATTTTCTGGTCAGAATAAACGCCCTAATCATGGTGGGAGTATTCTGGTTTGGGCCTGGATGACATGTAACGGAAATATATTAGAATATAGACTTACAGATTATGCTACAGCTCAGGAATATACCAATTTCTTGTTGAATAAAACCTTGCCTTGGATGGAGAATTTTTCAGTGACAGGTTGGTTTGCTTTTCAAAAATATAATTCTTTTACCACACCGTTAATTGTATTAAAACCATCTTTCAGAATGAGCTTGTAGTAGTTTTACCTTTATCCAGTTCGCTGCTCTGGCCATAATGTAATTGAAAACTTTTAGAAGATGATATATGACATCATTTTGTGTAAATAGAACGTTTTATTGGGATGGACAACTGTGTCGAAATATTCAACAAACTATAAACCAAATCGAAATTATTGACAGAACTAAAATTAGAAAATTACTTAACAGCATGAATTTAAGGCTTCTACAAGTACAGAAAATAAAAAGGATGGTGAGTGAGGAAAATATTAAATGTAATTGAAAAATTTCCTTATGCCTTTATATACGTATCAAAACTTGTTGTGTATTAAAATATTTTGCATTTTCTTTTTAATGACGAATTTTAAATTCATGTAAAAGTCTTTTTGAATAAACAAAATTCAGTTTTATCAGTTAAGTAGGTTCGTATTGTGTTTAATATTGTCTAATATACAAAAAAAAATTACTACTACACTGTTAATATATTTAAATATTAAGTGTATGAAAAATCTTGCGATCAGTGTTGAAATTTGATGATAAAGAATTTAAATTAAGTCTTTCTGCAACCTTTCGTAGTTTGGACCAAATATGAAAAAAAAATATGATCCTAATAAAGTGTATATGTGTGTGTCATACACGAAAGATAACAGAGAAATGTATAACAGGTCTTACAAAACCTTTCATCAAGAGGAAAAAGTATTTCATTTAATATTTGATAATTTTTTAAAGAAAAAAATCAAATACTCGTACTATCAATATATATTATTTATTCATGCATTAATATTTGATAAAACATCTTTTAATATTTCGTTTAAGTATTATTGTACTTTTACTTACATTTCAGAAACTAATTAGACACATATTAAAAATTATCTGTATTCTTGTGGCGTATCCGTCTGTCATCTAAAAATATATATCTAATTACAAATCCAAAATCTTTAACTTAATTCCTAGCACATATATATTATTTAGAATAGTCACACAATGATGATTCAAAAATGTAATCAAATTACTTTTTAAAGCATTATTTTTTTATCTCTAAAAAGGGAAAATGATGTTTGCTAGTTCATTGCCCCCCCCCAACGAGAATACAGACAACTTTTATAAAAATCGAAGGTTTCTCTTACCGGGATATTCATATTCAATAAACCTCAATTATTCTTACAGCGGTAGTTCCGGCCAATCTGTATCAAGACCTTGTTTCTTTTAGACCAAACAGACAAGCAAGTAATTCCTGCATATTATTCAAACCTTCACACTCTTGCCAATTTTCTACTACCGCAATCTTTCAATATCACTTCTGGAGCCTTTCTCTTTCTCACATTCAATCCCGTCTATTTTTATGACTTATTTGTATCCATTCAGTACACACCCAACATTTATTCTAACTTTCGTAATCACGTTTCATTTAGTTGGAAAGGAGCTGAAAACTTAAAGTTAGAAAGTAATCCCAGATGTTAGTTGATAGAATGTTCAATAAAAGTCCAAATTACATTCTCAATTCTAATTTCATGTATTTAAAAAAAAAAGTATGTATATGTAAAATTTTTACTTTCTTTCACTTCACTCGTACTTTCACATGGGCTATACATGCATATTCACACGTATTAATTGCCTTTAATTTTATTTTATCATGTAACATATTGTATGCATGATAACATGAAGAAAAAGGTCATATCCTCTTTTTATTTTTAAAGTAGGCTAATATCACAATTTCTTTAAAGAGCACTGATAGGATTTCATCCTACAATCAAAGAGATAAGAGTCAATGCGAGGATTGTTAGCCCTTGATTTCTCTTGCGATTTGAATTCAGAACCACACCCTCTTCATTATTTCGAATTCAGAACACACTTCCTTTCCTTTAACAATCGACATTGAACTTCTCCCTTCCCTTTATTAGTAAATTAGGGAGAGTCCTAATGCCAAATTCTGCTTTAGATTAGAGGACGAACGCAAACAACCACCATCACTCAATCTCTGCAAAGATTGAAGTTGCTTTCTGAACTGATAGATATGGTAACAGTGGCAGGGAGAAGAGGGATCCTCTCTCTTACATATCACATAAAGTTCTTCATCAAAAATAATATGAAAAATATAATATATACAAAAGTTCTATACAAAGTTTTGCAAAAAACAGATTTATTCATTCAAGGAGCTTTATATTTATTATGAAATTGCTCAATTTAATATAAGTATTAAAGTAAACTATAAAATATCGAGAAATTGACAGTAGTAAGCTTTTCCAATATCAAAATTAAAGCAAACAATAAAAGATTAAATGGAATAAAATTAAGCTAAATGTAATCAAAATTAAAGCAAACGATAAATTATTAAATTGAATTGAATTATATCAGCTACATGTAGTTAAAATTAAAGCAAATGATAAATTATTAAATTCAATGTATTTGAAATGTATGTAAATAAAACTGAAGCAAACGGTAAAAAAAATAGAAAAATTATCTGTTACGTAAAAAGTGATCCAACTCAAACAATAAAAATATGTAGGCTACACAGAAATTAGAAATTGTCGCTTACTAAAATTTTAAGAATAATATGATTTAATAAAAAATAAATTGCTAATCATTTTCATCTCAAATTATATACCTTACAAATATATAAATGTTATTAAATTTAACAGGTAAGACGTTTTTGAAGTATTTTTTTACAATGCTTTTTCAAAATTGACCTCGAAATTTTGTCTTCATATTTTTATGTAGGACACATTTTTAAGTTAATCACTTTATTTTCTTTACTGGCAGACCTGAAAAAGTTCATCAGAAAGATTTCTTCCATTCTGATACCTTGTCATACCTCTTCATTCACTCATAGAGTTTAAATTTCCATTACATATCAAATAATATCTACTCTTATCTACATTTTAACGAAGAAAGATAATGTTCTGCTATTTCATTCGAAGTAAACTCTAATCTGCAATCAGCAGTTAAGAAGAGCGTCTAGCAGTGACTCTAGTACATATATGATACTACCAGTGTATTTATCTCTTTATTTTATTGTTAAGACCCTATTGAATTTACATTTAGGGAAATGATTAAAAATAAAGTCCTTGTAATGTATGAATACTCAAAAAATATGCAGATAGATGCAAAAAAATTCCTATTAAATTTTCCTTTAAAAATAAAAATTTTAAAATGAAAGTCAGTTTGATAAAGAATTCAAATACTAATCATGAAAATGCAATGTATTTAAGATGCTAAAACGAAATAATGCAACGCCTAACGATCATTTTTCTTTCTTTTTTTGAAATAATTTTTCTCTACTGCTCTATATTTATAGGAATTTTGGTAAAGAAGAGTTTATTCATCATATTTCTCATTAAAGCAAGCAAGAATAGGTAATTAATTAATGTCAGTTGAAATTGTAACTTTAAATTCAGAAAGTTATAACTATAATTTGATTTATTGAAAATTCTAAGATTATTCATAAGAGAATGTGATAATGTTTATATATGTAAACCAAGACCAAAAACAAAGCTGATTCTATCACTAATTTCTTGATTTTATTCCGTCAACTAATAGTTATTGAAATTTCAATGAGTAGACTCTTGTGGTAAAACATTTTTCTCTGCAGGCAAATGACAATTATTAAATAAGCAAAGTTTTGAAAAATTTTCTAAGAATTAAAAGAATGGAAACTGTAAAAAAGAAAAAAATTAGGTCTCAAATATTCATCAGAAAAATGTAAAATATACATGGATAAAATGTACTGAACGATCCATTATTTCACCACATCTTATCCTACTTGAATCGAATAACAGATTATCTATTTCAATTGCACTTACACGTAACATAAAATTATTTCACGTTATTTCCTAATTAAATATTTACAAATAACTTAATAGCAAACAATTGTTTTCTGTGATTGCAAATCATATTTCTTCCAAGTCTTGACGTTGAAGCCCGGTTGCAGATTTCATTACATTTTAGTTGACAGTACACCTTCAAAATACAATTTTTGGTCAAGATATAGATTTTTTAAAAATTTTGTCTCATATTAAAATTAGAACTATTACCTATAACAATCTGTTTGAATTTGTTTCTATATTATTTAGAAGCTGAGTTACGGATGTTTTAATATTAATTGATAATGAATTTCTGTGACCGGAAAGTCTCTAAAAACTACATTTTTCATTACTGAAAAGCACAAAATCTCAATTTGTTTTGTATCAATGAAATGTAATATATATGTTTTTCAAATATTTATACATAGAATGGAATATTCGTGAGATTTTATATTGAGTAGAAGCTTTTTATAATGCAATAAAATGATAATTACGATGACTTTTAAGGAAATGTTCAGTGTTCAGAACTCGAACTACCTTAGCTACCTACGTAAGAGCTATATTATGAAAATAATAATCTGTTTCTTAGATAAAGTTACATTTTGTATTATACAATTGATTAAATGTCAATATATTTATTTTCCTTTGAGTTACCTTATTTTATAGAAAGTCTTAATTTTTGTTCATATTTGTATAAAATGCTCTTTTGACAGTAAAATTATATACTAACTAAACTTTTCTTGTGATGCTGTCCTAATTTTGAAGTTTTTAAGTTAATAAAATATGCATTTGTAGGCAAAATTATAGGGAAATTTAAAACATTTTCTTCGAAGGAGTACTATTACCTTAAAGAAAATCAAAGATTTTTTTTATATTTGATAAAGTATAAAATGTTAAGCCACTTTTCAGAATCCTATTAGCAAATTAGAAAGGTGTTCCACACAGAAACACTAGCAGCCAGATGCAAACAGCGATCATCACTCAATCTGAGCAAAGTCTGCGATTGCTCTCCGAACTGATATTTATGGTAACATTAGTGAGAAAAGGAACTATCCCTCATGTTACATTATGTTGTCATTAGCAGTGACGTTTTCCAAAATCCATTGTTTTTCCATTGAGTTAGTTCGTTTTTTTAATGGGCTCTGCTTCTTCCAGGTTTAATAGCTGTCTGAGAATCCTTCTTTAATGTAATTTATTCTTCTTTTGAAGCTGAAATTTAATGAATTTCCAATAAAAAAGACTCGAGCATCAGAAATATGATTATATGTCACGTAATCGATGGATGACGTCGCTTCTGTTTACTTGGAGCATAAATGAATTAAGTCCACAAGTTTCGGCGATGTCATGCAAATATTTAAATGTTTACGTGTATTATAAAACTTCGTAATAGTTAATTAATCCTTGTATAATGAGAAACAAGTTCGTAGATTCGCTGACATATTTACTTATTACTCACATTAGTGTCAACATACTTTAGGAGCATATCATTAAATGTGAATTATAAATTATGGTAATTTCATAAAATTGTTGAGTGTAATAGATGTACGTATTCAGAATCTCTGTAAGTAACTAAATTAATTCATACCTCATACTGTAAGGCATTTGCAAACAAATGTAGATTTTCGGATTTGTCTTCAAAATATGATGGTTAAATAAAATTCTTCTATTGTCTTTGAATCTAGAATGTTCGAATAATATTCAGTGTTAATGAGACTTTAAATAGTAAGTGTCATTCTGCATAATATCCCAAATGTCTAATTTGTCAGTTATGTATTATAAAATATGCAATATACAGTTATTTAACGAATATATATATGTATATATATCTCTCTCTCTTTTAAATCTTAATTTAATTCATCTTTAAAAGTGATATTTTTAAATGTAAAGTTGAATTTAAAAAAAATTTTTGTTTTATTATTTTTTAAAATAGTAATGAATTCCATGTCCTACCACAATTTTCTTCTTTGTTTTAATTGTTTCTTCTTTACATGACTTGAATTTTGTAGATAATCCACATTTACCCAAAATGCATTGGGAGGGTTGGTACCATAGACTGTTTAACCTACTACAATCTCAGTCTCCTCAGTCTTAAATTATGTTTTGTCTTTTGGATAATTAATTACTTCATTTGATTCTTGTTCAAATTATTTCAAATTTTATTCATCTCTTCACGTTTTCCTAAACGTGATTCAATTTAACTTTTTACTTAGTTCTTATAAATGTCTTTTGTTTTTTTTGTTGATTTTGAATTTTAATTATCTCTCCTTTTGTATTTTAATGATAAATTAATTGTTTTATCTGAGCATAAAGCATACATATTATATATAGAGAGTATATATAGAGAGAGAGGTATATACATATAGGTGGCACCACATTATATACACACACATAACAATATTGAGCAGCTATTTATTTCCTGAGATTAAAACTATTAACCTCCTGAACATATTTGTTATTATTTACGTAGACAAAGCACCTAATAATAAGATTCCGCTGAGAAAAACTGACACTTAATTTTAAACATCTTGAGAATAATAATTTTTAGAGTAGTAAACACAGTTTGAATCAAATTTAATAGAATTATTCCATTTTTAGAAACCGATATTAACATCAATAATGCTAAATATCCTGAACTTTTAGGACTCTAAAATTTCATTCAAATCCTACTAAATTTAAAACAGTGACCAATGGTTCAAATGCATATATTCCTTGGTAAAATGTTACAAACTGAAAAGATAAGTTAAAAATGTTACCGTCACTAAAATTTAGTATGAGGTTAAGAATGTAATAATAAAAAGCGATTTATAATAGTTTCTGCCTTTGATTTGAATATATTTAATTCAAAATGATAAAAGAATTTTAAGTTCTAAATGAGACTTGGTAAGAAACATTAATTAGGTTAATTTATAAGAAATTTATTATTTTATTTTAAGTTAGTCCTAAACTGAAAATTATATCGTTAATTAATTTTTATTTTACAAATTTCTTACACAACAAATTAATTATATACCACAATGGGGCCTGCAAGTAATTGTTTCCATCAACAGTCATTTACATTTTACGAAAATATTACGCTATTTTAAAAATGTTAAAGGTATATTAATGACGTTATTTTCTTCAAACCACTTGTAATAAAGATGTTAAACTTAGCTACCAAGTATCCAGGATATTAAATTAATCATGATCTACTGCTTATATAATGAAGCGAAATGCTTAGATATTTTTAAAAATGAGAAATTAATAAAATTAATAGTATAAAACAAAAACCTCTTTTGATTTTTGTGACTATTAAAATACCCTCATGAAGAACTTCATAACTTTGAAAATTTTCCTATGATAACTAATTTACTTTATATTGACTTGTGATTAAAATAGTTTTTCACCTTAATTTGATGTTTCAAAAATCTATTTGATGCAGAATTTTATCCTCATTGAGAGTCGTCAGCCATAATAATTATAAAATTCGTTTTCTTTTAACTTGTTTTCCTTTCCTTTCTCACATTTTCATAACTTTTTAATTTCAGTTCTTAAAATTCTCATCAGTAATTAATGTGTCTGATGGGTATTGCAACATTTCCGGTTTTATCTGTGCGGGAAAATCTTCATTTGTAAAAATTAAAAGATCTGTAGTTTTTATTATTTTTACTGACTAAATAATTTATGGATCTGGTTGATTAATTTTGGATTTTTCTGTTTAGTAGTTCATATCTCTTTGTTTCTATATTTTTAAATATTATTTTATTGCAATGGTTTTTGCATGCTGGTTGATTTTTCGAACCATTGAATCTCTTTTATACGCTTAAACATTTTTCATTATTGGAATTATTGGCCCAAAATAGTATTTCCAACTGGCTAATTTACTGGGGCTATCAGATTCAGAATTCATAAAATACATTTCATTTTCTTTATGGTTCTTCCTTGTTTTCATTGTTTTCCATACAGAGGTTGGTACTGATTTATGAATAGAATTTTTGCTATAATGATTGGTTAGGCACTTAATTAAAATTAATGTCTCCTTTATTGCTTTGTTGTTCTTTTCCTTTTTCTAGATTTTCAATCTAATTTTTCCTGTTTTTACACTTTAGCATAATTTAAAATTTATTTGAAAGTTTTCTCACAATTTTAAATTTTTCAATGTTCTAGCTTCTGTTTAGCTCTGATCAGTTATCACATTTATATATGTGTGTGGTATCACATACATATACATATATGTTATTGAAGAAAAGAAGACCCTGATTAACTATCTATAATTAGTTTTGTCCAGTACGGACACTGACACCTCATTAAATCCATACGCAGTTGGGAATTCAAAAGAGCCGAATAAAACACTGGCAATCTCATTGACACCTGATCCGAAACCACTGTCCTTGTACAAAACAAACAAAGGCGCCATTACGCAGCACATCGTTATGATGAGAGCAGCCCTCTGGCGTTGAGGCAAGATGGTTACATTGGTTTAGTATTTCCACAACATATGTATACATATAAATATATATTATTGAGCATATGAAGATATATATGTATATGCTGATACATATATACATGTATGTATATTATGGTATATATGATGATATATATAAAGAAAGAGAGTATATATATACATATTTGGATAAGATATTTATTGAATCTTTGTAAATAATGCTGAGTTAATAATTGTTGAGAATATTCAGTTTTTCTGAACTAATTCCAAATCCATACAGCCCATTCCATTCTAATTATGCATAAAATCAATTTCATTTGATAATAACATTAATAATCTTAGTCAGGATCAATTAGAGAAATACATTTCTTTCTTCTTTATTTTTAATTATAATTTATTTTTTCTTTGAGTTTGTTATGAACATTAAACTATTTTTCATTTATGTAGATACATACGAAAGTATTTGCGTTTATAATTGCAATAGGTACTTTTGTGGGACAAAAATTTATTAGCAACTAATATAAAATAATGTATTATAGTTTGTTATGTATTTTAAAACGTAATGAATACATTTTGCTTATATTACTGTAAATTTGAAACTGAATTTGCATTTTCACACACACAATATATCAATATTACAGGTGCTATATATATAATTTACTGCAGAGCTCGTGTTTTCATTTCATTGAATTAATAAATAAAATATGATTTGAATCTATATGACATATTTTCTATCCTATGAATTTAAAAACTGCTTGAAAATTAATATTTTGATGAGTTTAAAAGGCAATGGATTTTTATTTTTAAAAAAAAGTATTAAAAAGTAAACAAATTAGCTTAACATTTGTGATTTAATAAGAGTAAATCTTAAAAATCTTATATAATACAAGAATTTGAAAAAATCTTTCCTCACAGTTATAGAAATCGATGCTTATTTCTTAGAATGAATAATAAAATATTTTGAACTGAATCGAGTTTATGTAAAGAAAGCTGTTTTACGTTAGAAAAAATTGTTAATTCATTTTAAAATGCATGAAACTCCAGAGGTATTTGAAGTTTATTTTTATGGATTAAAATACATTATTTCTTTATTTTTTTTTTCTATCCATTCAGAAAAACTTATTATACAGTCTTAAGAAATTGGAGCTCTAAAATTATTACTTGTGACTTAAAGCTTATTTATTGCTTAAACATACAGCTATAAAAATAAAATCTATATGACACGTTACACTCAAGCTGAATTGTTGTGAGACTTTAGAAAAATAGTTAATTCCATTACAAGTTCAAATGAAATGACATAAAAATTCAAACATTTCAAAAAGTATTTTGAAGATAAAATACATTGACCATGAAAACTATTTTATTCCACGGAACATAACGTAAAGAAACGTTCTTTTATGCTATCGGGTTTACTAAATAGTGTAAAAAAATTTAAGGAATTATTTAAATTTATATATATTTGTAATTTAAAATATAGTGTTATCCAATAAAACTTTCGAAATATAAATAACGTATATAAAAAGGTAAAGATTGTAATACCTGCTATTGAATTCGTTTTATTTCTATAGATTTTATAGAATATGACAGTAAAAAAAGTGGAATGAATATTATATTTTATACACATTATTAGCAAAAATTAGCATTATATAAACGGAATTCCAGAAATTTTGGAATGCAATGTTCTTCGACGTTATAAAATTTAAAACTGCTTAGAAACAGATATATGTTGATTAATAATTATTATATTAAATAAATGAAAAAGCAAATACATAGTCAAAATTAAATGAAAATTATTTTGAAACAGATTTTTTTTTGTTTCTTCATGTTTTATTTTTTTAATTCTCAAGAAATATTTTAATTACATTTGTTATTGTTCAAAATATTAAATTGTCTTTGCAGAATATTGTATCGTTATTCTACAATGTTGCATGTAGTTATTAAATGTATTAGTAAAGATTCCTTAAATGTATTAGTAAAAGAAATTAGAATTTGTTTTAAACCTTAATTTCAGGATTAATTCTTCAAATCAGATTTGTTCTCTTTACTGATGATTCACAATCGATGAAAGTAGTTACACAAATAAGTACTTCAGAAATTGTCTTTCACTCTATTCTTTTAAATATCTCAGACAACAAATATCTTAATTGTAAGAGTTTTTTAAAAATTATTTTGATCTATATAATCCTTATCATTTTAGGTATTCAATATCTAAATTGATTTGTTAGAATGTCATCTTAAATATTCAGTACCGAAATGCTTCGTATTATTAGTGTCACATAGATATAATTAAAATTATTCATATTCATAATCGTATTTAAAATTATTCATATAACTCAGCAATTGAATAATTCATTCAGTTCAATGTAATGATTGGATAAATATGGAGAAATCTGTATTCACGCACATTTCTAATGCTCAGAAATGTGCTTGAAAATAGATTTCTGTGACATATTTCTCAAAATGTCCAGGGTATACAAAACTGTTTTAGAATTTCTAATTATTTCGATGTTTATATCTTTGAAATATCTTCCATATTATCAGTATCCATAGCTTAAAAAAATGTGAAACTTTCGGTGCACTTATTACTGTAGCCGATGATATCGTGCATGTTTGAAATTATTTCAATCATCTAGTAAATTTAATTTAATCTAATAATCAAGAAATATACATATTTTTGAATTTTTGTTCAGTTTCACACAAATTTCTGCATATATATATACAAAACATTCAAATTCGCTCCATGTGTTATAAAGATGTATTTCTCATAAAATGATAAATCGCTATTGGTACTCCTTTTTTGAATCAGATATTTAAGTAGTAAAGAATAGGAAATAATACATATTTAATAAATAAAATTTTATTTATTGTGGGATTAAAGGCAAAGCGTTTAATTATTGTTAATAATGTATTTGTTCTTCATTTTGTTTTTTAATTTAACTGTGAGGTTAGATAAACCTATCTAAAACTAGTTTTGAATTACATTTTCATAGATTGAACAAGTATAAACAAACATAAAAGGAATCAAGAGTGGAAAATTTTAAGCTGAATTCTAAAAACAATAAGCTACAAAGGGATTTAATAAGTATTTAATTGCAGTTCTGCGACAAATTTGTGTTATCATTGCAAGTTGCCATCTAATAAATGGTGTCAAAATAAATTTGACACTGATTAAGAGGTTAGTTTTGATTTGGTAACCATTATGTAACAAACGAGTTGTCGTCCTTTTACAATGAGATATCACCTATAAAACCTGGATTCTTTGTCATAGATTGGAAACTAAGCAACTGGGTACTTCCGGTATGTCTACTGCAAAGAAGGCGAAGATGGTTTCATTGGTCGAAAAGGTTATGACGAAGAATTTTCAGAACGGCATTACTTTCATGAACTTCTCTGGAAAAGGAGAAATGATCAATTGACATTAAAATTGTGAGTTACTTTATTCCCATTTCCATTTCCTAATAACAATTTCCCATTTCTAACAAGGGCACTTTGGGAACCACTCTTGTAGCAAGATTTTGCCCATTTCTAATTCTTATATTGATTAATTTTAGTTTTAATACCTAAGAACTTTCTTAAAAATCAGTATCAGTAATGTTGCGATTTTATTGAAAGTGAAAATCTGATCTTCATTTATATATTTTAAGTAAATAAAATAATACCACCAAATGACTGTTTTAATTACAAATAAAAAAGTTTGCAAAAACATCAACATGAATTTATTGCAATATATTAAAATATTTTATTAATTAATAGGTTCATACGTATCAGTCACCTTTTTGTAAATTACCAAATAAAAATTCAACCTCAACCGAGAAATCGACTCTTTGTAATTCATATGAATGAATGTGAGACAATTAAGTTATCTAGAATGAGGGAACTGGGAATTGAGAATTTTTTTTCTTTTATGAAAAAACCTTTAAGAGTACCAGGACATGCGGGAGAAAATAAAATACCGAATATAAGACTCTTGGGGGTTTTTTTTGTAACATTTATGTTTTAAAATTATTCGTAGAGCTAAAGTATTTATGTGTGCCTAATAACGATACATTAATCATTTTATTGAACTATAAAAGTATTTTTTTTTTTTTGTCAAAAAGTTTTCCGTTCCCTTCAGTTGAATATGGACATGATTTTTCAGATAAATTTCCATTTAAGTACCATTTTATAAAATAATATTCCAAAAACATGTAAAATACTTTACTCCTCGCATATATATAACATTACACAAAAAAGTGAACTAATCTCTTAATGATATTGTAGTGCATTTTCTTTGAAAAAATTACAGAACTTTGCACTTTTGGAAATTTGCATATTTTTTTTTTCGAATAAAAACTGAAATTTAGTTATAATTTTGAGAAAAAATATTTTTGGTTCACTACATGAGTAAGTACCCTTTATAGAATGCATAAAAAATTTGGAACCATGTTGTGTGATAGTTTTCTATAAAATGGTACCTACAAGTAGATATGTCTCAAAAATCATACCCATATTCAACTATGTGGGGAAAAATCTTTTTGACAAAAAAAATTATCAGTTCTATAAAATGATTAAAGTATCATTATTAGACGCAAAAATATCCAAGCTCTAATAAAAATATGAAGATATATTTATATATATATATATATCACAAAACCAAGGAATTTTAGACATAGTGTTCCACGATTCCTTGCATGTTCTGGTAACCTTAAATAAATCAGACAGAAAAACATCAAATATAAATAAATTTTCTATTTTGAAAAACAGTAAATGAGAATGATATATGACATAAGATAAAATATAATGGTATATGACAAAATTCTTTTGTTGAATTTAAAGTAACAATGACTTTTCCAGTTTTACAGTCCGTTTGCTTAAATTTAAGAAAACAAACAATTCATATGAAAACCATGGTATAGTCTTTTCTGTTCTATTAGTTTGACTATGGCCGAGCCTTTTATGAACTGAAATTATAACGTATTAGCAACTGCTTAAATTTTTTTTCAAAAATTGAATTGTATCATTGTATTATAATATTTATATTTAAAAATTTCTTTATCTTTATATTAAGGGACTTATTTAATATATTAATTGTCCTTTTATTTGAAGTCTAAATGGATTGTTTTAATGGATCACTTGAAATGAAATTATGGTTGAACAAAACATTCTATATCATGAACTAATTAATCATATAATACCTCTCCCTATATGAAATAAGTTAGATACACAGATTAGATTATTAATTTCAGTTTTTGAAAAAAAAATTAAAAAAAAGCTCTTTAAATCATTTCTAAAAATGTAAACAATTAGTTTTAGGAAGCGCTTCAACGTGAAATTATTCTGATTTGAAACTCTGAATATATATATATATATATATATATGTGTGTGTGTGGGTGTGGGTGTGTGGGTGTGGGTGTGTGGGTGTGGGTGTACCTTCTGTTTTAACTATTATTTATTTTTAATATTTATAATAGTGTTTGAAAATTAATTTTGTTCAAACTGTGTTTTAAAATTTCTATTCCTTTTAATTGCTACTCTAATAGGGCAATAAACAAAAATTTGAGGAAAAACTCTTAATTATATCAGAAAAACTTGAGGCAACACACTATCAGCTTATTATATTGAATCAAAATTGACTTTTAAAATTCTCTTAATACTTTCCTTAACAAGTATTCATCTTACACA